>JARKIA010000559.1:0-48548 GCA_029289565.1 Mycena galericulata | reverse complement strand
GGGAGACTGCCCATACGATGGTGAGGCAAATCCTGGCGGACGTTGTGAGGCGCTTGAAGTAGACGGAGTGAATAAACCCTGGGCGCGACCTTGGTTGAGTAGACGAAGGGCGGAACCAGGCATGATGGGCGGCGGAGCAAGATTGGAGGGCATTGCCCCCGGATAGTTGCCTTGCGAGCCGGGAAGCGTGCCATACGAAGAGGCGGCCGACAAAGGGCGGGGAGAGGCACTTCCGATCGGCGCGGCGAGCGGAAGTGGGCCCAGAGAGCTTGTGCTTGGAATGAAGTCGAAAAGAGGAGCCAAGAGTGGACCAACGCCATATTGAAGTGCTATGTCGCGGCCCCGTTCAAGAGGGATCCTGGCGAGACATGAGGAAGCAGCCAAAACAAGTTAGAAGAAGCCGACTGACCAGGTCCCTTGGTACTTTCCGTAGCCGCCTTGGACAATCTCGTGTTTCCCTGGAAGGATTTCCTTCTCAAGGATCTTTGTACGCCTTCCTTTGTCTACACCAGCGACTTTGAGGATTTGGGTCGCGTTTACATAGGAATCCGCGCGTCGCCGCATAACGGCGATGTTTCTGACCATACATTCGTAGACCTGGGACGCGTCAAGCCAGAAGAAAGGGATATGCTCTAAGAAGCATACCTGCACGGAGGAGTAGACAGCATTATATATCTTGACTGCGTTGGTGCCCGCCTGCATCGTGGTGTGGAGGAACCCGCGTGTCGGAGACTCGGATGAAACAAACGTGACAAACAATATCCAACTCCTACTACCCACCAGCCATGGAGCAAGGCGCCCTGGAACGCCAGTCCCTCCTTAGCCCGTTCGTGCACCCCATCTCTTATATTTTTCTCTTTGACCCTGAAACAGGGAGGACATTGAGGCAACGCCTGTATACCCCGTTATTCATATGATTCGCCAGGTCGGTTCTCCGGTCCCAATTTCCAGCTGCATCCTGACTTGTACAGGACATGATAGTGCGGTTGTATACTCCACCGAGCGCAGAATGTTCATGCAGCTTCGCAGCATTTATCGACACCCCCTTTAACATATGGAGCCCTCACCGCACCTGACCTCACATATACCCTCATCCACCCTTGCTCGAAAAATATTGCCACCTGCAGCATTACCAACCTCTCGGTCGTATTTTGCCTACTTTTGAAACAGGGTTCATTTCTGCGGGGACGATAACATAGCAACTGCTTCGGTTTCCAAATCTCGTGCTTCACTGTGTGAAATCCTGGCAATCCGAACGCTCCGCGACTCTGGAAATAGTACGATCGACTTGTGTTTTATTCTCACTACAAGCTGGCCAGGTTCGCGTCTCAGCATTCCACAACACAAACAACTAAATTGTTTCTAGTGTATTCTGGGGCCGGACAAGAGGTGCTGGCTCATGGCCACCGGGAGGTCTCAGACTTCGACAGAAGAGGAAAGAGTTTGGGAATGCAATAGAGATGGCTATTGTAGGCAAGGCCAAAAATTTCATCAAAAGCTCGTCGTGTCAAAAAGTTGTGTCTGGAATATGGAGGTCTGTCCTCGAATTTACGAGCTTTACAAGCCTCATTGACGGCATTTTAGTGGCAGATATGTCTACCAAGCCGAAAGTAGCCATGCAATTCTTTCTGACGCAAGTTTATCTCAGTTGACTTCTCTTCACATCTTATTGAAACCCTCGCAGACATACAAGCGGACACCGATTTCATTTTTACGACCCCCACAAGGCGCCTCTGCTTGATCATTACCGGTCAGTTTATCGTATCTCATGGTACCATTTTCTTGACCTCCAAACAGTCTGAAAGTTCCAGCCATACGTTCAGTTCTCGAGTATTCCAAGTAAATGAGTGATACGAACCAAACGTGCGGTTTTTACTTATATTTTGCTATAGCTTCTTGATTTTGTTTTCACTCTTCATCGTCGCCATCGAGATGAATGAGCTTAACCGCATAAAACGTCGCGGAGGCAATCTTCATGATCTATGCATTAGGCTTCATCACCCTGGAAAAGGTGGCTGCGATGCAAGACACACGGAATCAAGGGTAATATTGTGTCCCCTTCCTTATTTATTCTAACCCTCCCCAGTGTATTTCAAGGGAACTTGGGCGAGTCTATCTCTGGACTCCAGAAAATCTATTCAATGCTAACTTCGTCTCCCCGATGTATGTAGAATGGTTCGACATGGTTTTCGGCAAGTTTTCAGTGGCGTACATGAGTTTTACTTACCCAATTACAGTGGCAACCTACTGCTTTTATGCGTTTTTTGCGTGTCTATGGAGTTACCATGACCGTACGTTGACTACACTGTCGCATATCCGTTGCCTTACATTTTGTATAGACGTGTGGGCTCGCACAACTGGCGTGGATTGTTTGGCACTGATCGCATGTCTCATGTTCCCACGGTATTTTTTTCCTGAATGTCTGTCTCTCCGGTGCGAATTAACGGTTGCAGGCTAGCTTTTGTAACCCTGAAAAATAATTTGATGGTCTTAAGCTTGCGAGCCATGCTAATGCAATTCGTTGTGCTTATGGGCTTGGCGGCGTTTTGCTTTGTCGGTTTTCTGTATGTGATCTCTGTTGTGCCTTTATTGTTTCTGATAAAATTCTCGATGGATAGATATGCCCTTTGGACGTACGCGATCATCTCCTTTTCTTCTCATCCCAGTCCCGACATTTTCCATATACAGGTTGAGTCGGAATCAAGCAGGGTGATGAGCATTTCCAAGCATCTGGCGGGATCTGATAATGATGCCGCTTTAGGTACAGCGCGCCTCAAATTGCCTGGTGGATGTTGGATCTATGGTTCGGGCTTGACGCCAGTGGTTTTGACCGGTCCAGTCCGTGAATACGATCATCCACTTTTTCCTGCTCTAATTTATTTTTCCAGCTGAATTCCATCCCATATTTGGCCCAGTCTTGGTTAGCTGTTGCGACTTTCTCAAAGAGCTCTTTTGAACCGACTCCATAGATGGTCTCATACGCGTGCTTATCAAACACTCTGCTCCTCACCGGTTAATATTTCCTCAGCTGTAATGACACGCATTACTGACCTTCGAACGCAGTTCTCGTATCTGTACGCCGCTTCTCTCGGAATCTGGGACACTTCTAAGGACGGGTGAATAGATATTGTCCAATACCTTTGCGACTATCAATGAGGACGCAGCTGCCGAGGTTTGCACAGACTCCGCCGCGAGGATCATTACTCCGCTTACCATGTTACGTCAGGCGATGTTCAGGAAAGCCGTGTCCACGATCGAAGGGTAAGAATTATAATTCGTCGCACACGGAACTTTCAACAATCCAGTAGCACAGAGTGAAAGCGGACTCACTGTTCTCTTACCAACCCCCCGTCAACCTGGTTGCATTGTGTATCATGTTGCCTGCTAGTTATATCCTTTCGCCCAGATGGTTCCACAAGGTGAGAGGTCAAACTTCTTCACTGTAAAGCGTTTTCCAACTTTTCAATTTCCGTAGGTCAACGTATTTATGATCAGGTGTGCTAATTGTATAGAGAAGAACTTCGAGAAGCTAACAACGTTGACTATTCAAGAACGACGAGTTTTCCGATTCTTTTGACTGTGTCATTATATGAGCGTCAAGCTAAAAAGAATGGGACTACTAACATTTACGAGACTTTCCTTGTTGCTATGGAGAAAATGCTTGAAGCGCTTCCCCGCCGATTTAGACCATTCAGTCGGTTAAAATTGAAAGTGGTCTAAGAGTGCGAGCTGATATTGACTGCCAGATTTTCTGGAGGGTCTCGCCGGATCTGATAGCGACATTGACACGGTCGGTCTCCTCTTCGATTACTTAAACAGGCAACTCACGAAGCATGATGGTCAGGTCTTCGAAATTGAGGATGAGGTTATGGAAAGTGCTCTTGCTACCGACGATACTGGCACCAATGGGGATGCTTTCAAGCTCCAGCGCCAGAGACGAATGTCCCCTTATTCATCACCCATGCGTCCGCAGCCCCAGCAAGCCCCTGGACCATCACAACCTTCCCCTTCCTCTTCTCCACCTCCACGTCAAATCCCTGTGCCTGGCCCAAGGAATCGGGTCACTTCGCTGATGCACCGAGGTGCCGAGGCTGCACAGACCTTTACGAGTCCCCTAGCTCAGATATTCCAGCCATTGGTGGTCGATGATGGCGGAATCCCTCAAGAGCCTGGCGCCAAGCAACCCGTCGCTCAACACGGCTCAGGATCAGGACACCCTCCGGCGCAGTCTGGAGTCGCGCCTCCACCCCCTGGCGTGAGTTATGGGCCTGCATACCGCCGGAGACTCTCTTCCATGCACGTCCGTGACCATTCCGCGCATGGACCCATCTATGGGCAGATTGCCCACTCACAAGCACAGCATCCGGGGCAGAACTCAGATCCACCCAGGATGCTGTTCCCGACTAGCGGCGGAGGGGACGATCCTTTTAGTGCGAGTCCCGACGAGCGTACTTCCACCGAAGGCGACCACTCACCCGCGAAACGTGCTCATTCCACCGACGGCGACGACCTACCCACAGCGGAGGATGTCCAAGAAGAGCCGGACATGATACGGCAGCGATTAGAGAAGATTGAGGCGGCGCAAGAGAGGATCGAGGGATTGCTGGAGAAGATAGCTCAGGAACTCAGGAAATGAAGGTCACATTTCGGACGACTACACACGCATCGGAACCACCATACTATATATTCACGCAAGTACTTTATCAGACATTATGCCATCAGCCAGCGCAAGCCCGTTTACGATTTTCTGGAGTAGCACACATAGGAACAGGAGGGAAAAAAAACGGCGCAACAGGAAGCAATCGCTTCCGGCCCTAGTAGTAGTAGTACGTACATAGAATCCATAGCAATTGACTAAAACATTCGAATCGGCGGAGGAAAACAAAATAAAGTACAGATAATTTGGATTTAGTTCGTACAGACAACTAATATACGACGCGAAGCCTAAGTTCAATTCCACCGCCGCTGGGCGGGACTCCCCGGTCCATTATCCCGTCTCCGCGGCCAGCCAGAATCGGTGGGAGAGACGCCGCCACCGCCACTACTTCCTCCCCGCCCCCGCCCCCGCCCGCGACCACGGTTATTCCACCCGCCGTCGCGCCCACCGCGGTCATACCCCCCGGGATGCGGATGAGGATCTCGGTTATAGTCCCGGCGCTCGTAAGGCGGTTGTTGTCCGTACGGCGGGCCATGTGGCGGAGGTGGCTGATGGCCCGGGTGGCCGAGAGGCGGTGGAGGGTACCCCATCGACGGCCCGGGAATCGCTGGGTGGCCCCATGCCGCTGGCGGCGGGGGTACGGCTGGCTGGGGCTGGGGCGGCAAGGTGGCGGGAACAGGGATCGCGTTGAGGGTGTTGGCAGTGAGGCTTTGTAGCATCATGCGGACCTGCTCAGGGGTCAGGGCGGCGACCTCCGCCGCTAGGACGGAGGGCTCAAAGGTCAGCGGCTGCGTAGGTACCGCCGGCGCGGGAGTTGGGACGTTGAATTGCGGCACGACGGGAGGCACAGGCACCGGCGCAGCTGCCCGCGGGGGCGCCAGCTTGCCTTTGTTGAGGACCCAGATGCCAATGAGGTAGTTTGTCGTTCGGGTTTTAGGCAAGTGGAGGTTGTCCAAAAGTTCCATGTAGTCCGGAAGGGCGTCACTCGACAGCAGGGGGATGATATACAGCTCCTTGCCCGGATGAAAGTCCTTGGGACGTGTGCCCCAAGGGAATACGAGTCCGTGGCGGCTAGAGGGAAGATTGTTTAGTACCCTGGCAGGCATTGGAAAAAGCGCGACTTACCCCTTTGCAATCAAAAAGTCGGTCAAGATCTGGAAACCGGCGTTCGCACTGTCGGACGTAGGCGAGAAAGCGACCGCAACGAGTTCCTTGGTCGAGTTCATCCGCGTTTGCAGCAAGAAGTGGGCCGACTTGTCCACTGGCACTCGGCCATCGATCCTAAGCAATTCCGATGGGAAGAGGGTCTTCCAAAGTACCGAGCCGGATTCAAGTGTCCGTCCACCGATTTGACGAGCGACGACAGGAGTTTCTTGAGGGATGGTAGAGTCCAGAGGCATGTTGATCTAATGGAACCATTTCTATGAGCAGGTTACAAAGTTGAATGCAAAATATGTGTACCTTGCCTGACCAGACTTGCGGTATAGCATTGAAAGCGGCTTGGAGGGCTTCGGGTGTGGGTGCAGCATCCGCGTCCTTCTCGTCGAGGAACATATCAAAGTCCATGTCGTCCGTCTCGTCCAGATCCATCTGCTCTTCCTTGCCGTCCCGCGACTCTTCCATCGGAACGGGCGAGTTGGGCTGCTGCGGAGGAGACGCTACAATGGGAGACGCATCCTCGTCCTCCTTCGGCGCCGCCCACAGCGAGTTGAGGTCAAACGACGACATGCGCGCGGCCTCGGGCTTGCTGGCAAACGGCGAGATGCCGGTGGGGAGCGTCGGCGACGGGGCGGCCATCGCAGGCGGGGACGGCGCCTTCCCAAAACTGGACGCGGTCGGCGACAACGACTCTGGTGCCTCCGGGCTTGCGACCGCGAGTTCGTCGTCAATGTTAATCAGGTCCGCGAGGTTCATCTCGGGCTCCTGCGACCCCTCCGCCGCGGGCGCGCCAAACGCAGCGGCGGCACCCTCCTCCGCAGGCGCCAGCGCGTGTACCGGAACACGCGGCGGGGCACCCCAGTTCGGGCCCGCAGACCCTGTCGTGGGGGACTCAGGCGGGACGGACACGCTCGCCGTACGCATCCTCAGCCGCGCCGTGCGCTCGCGCGCGCGCTTCTCTTCTTCCTCCTGCTGCCTCGCTTGCTCCCGCTCGCGCAGATGCGCCGCCTCGTCGTTGTCGACGCTCTCAAGCTCCTCGAGGCCCTTATGCGTGAGCTTCGCACGCGGGACGGCGGTCTTCTCGAGGATCGAGTGCGCGAGCGCCTCCTCCTCGGCGAGCTTGATCGACTGCTTCGTCTGCTCGTTCGCAAGGTCCGCGGGCGACATCAGTGAGAGCTCTTTCGGCGAGATACCGCCAGACGCGATGCCCTTGTGCAGGACCGTGCGGTCCTTTTCTCTTAGGTTGAATTGCAGCATGCGGAAACGATCCCTGGGCGAAAAATACAGATTAGCATTCATAAACCAAGGTGAGGAGGAAAGAGACAACGTACTTGTATTTCGACCCGGCAGACACCTTCCCCTGCTGGTCCGGCTCAGAGTATATATCGTACACACATTGTTCAAGGTCGGTAGCAAACTGCTTCGCGTCCTCCTCCACCTTGGCCTTCTCGTCCTCGGACAGCTCCTCCGCCTTCTTCTCGACCGCCATGCCCTCCTCGCCGCGCACATGCGGGTAGCGGAGGAAGATCTCGCGGAACACGCCTTCGAGCTTCCCAAGACAAAATGCCCGTGCGGGCTCGCTCGCTGCGTCGGCTCCTCCGGACGCTGCCTTCTTGCGTTTTGGCGCAGGCGGGTGCGCGGCCCTCTCCACCGCCTTGCGCTTCAGGTGACCTTTGCTCGAGCCGGGCGACACGCGCTTGCGTCCGTTGGGTTCGCCGCCGGAGACGTCGGATCCGGACTCGGAGGAGAAGGAGAGGCGGCGCGCACGGCGACGCTTCAAGGATGGGTTAGCCGGCGACCATAGAAAACGGAGGGATCGAGATCGCACCTTCCTGTCCGCCACATACTCGTCCTCGCTGCTCGGATCATCGCCGGAATCGGAGGGGGGGTGTTGCTCGGGTTCAGCTTCGAGTGCGGCTTTTTTCTTGGGCGCTGTCCCATTGAGGCTCGAGTTCAAGATCTTGCTGGCGTCTTCCACTGCCTCTGGGCCTTCCCATAACACTGCAGAAAAATGGTTAGTACAGGGCACATAGGACGGTGGGCAAAAGAGAGAAAATAATGGAGAAACGATATAGTACTGTCTTTTACTTGGACATGGGTGTACAAAAAATTGCGTAGCAATCTATGTAGACAACTCAAGTGGCGAGGCTCAAGACACTGAGCACACGAGCTCAGAGGTCACGACGCAAATACCAGAAGAATATTTGCGGAATGTAAGCGACGCTCTAGTGTCTTGAGAGTACACAAGCAAGAAGCAGATAATGTCTCGTCTCGCGATATAATGCAGGCCCAAAGGTACACGACATGATGTTTCTTGACTACATGATGGCCACGCGGAATAGTACTCACTGACGGTGCGCCGGCCGGTCTTCTCGGTGCAAGATGGGCAGATGTATACATCTGGGGACGCGGTGAGCGTGGAAAGACATATGAATAGGAAAAACGTACTTATATCTTCCGCAGTCTGTTCGCTCAGGTTGACGCACGAGAAATGATACCTGGGAAAGTGCTCAGTGCCACGGAAATGAAGTGCAACGAGGACATACCAGTCTTCGCATTCGCCACAGTTGACCATCGGGGTTCCATCGTCGCCTTTTCTACACACACAATATACCGGGGGTGGTGATTTTGTGCGCTTCTGCTTTGACTTTTGGGCGGCTGGTTTCGGTCTGTTGTTCTCGACATCTTCTGACTTCTTTGGCTTTGTGGGATGCTTGACCTTTTGCTCTGGTTTCGGTGGGTTTGTTGTGGACGCAGTCCTTGTGCGTGTGCGGGTGCTCATCGTTTGAAGCAAAAGGCGAATTCAAACTCCGGCGGTAGCGTGACTCGGTTGCTGACGTCAGGTAACCCAAACAGGGCCAAACAATGGGTTGACATTTCCGCGCACTTGAATCTTTTTTTTGCAGACTTTCCCTCGGTTATCTCACCGTTGCTTCTTGCATCTGTGGTGCGCAGTCTCGGATATTGATTTTTTATCAGCCCTGGGGCGCGAGATCTCATGAAGTCACAGGTCATTATCAGCGTCGTCATCATGGCAGTCTTGGCCTTAGTTGGAAATTGCCTTTCCCGACCCATGATTGCGCGCCCCGACGTCCAAACGCGTGGATGTTTTCGCATCAAAACGGCCATACTTCTATCTGGGATGCTAAGCAACGTTTTCGCCTACCCTTGATTGCGCCGTCGAGCGAGCTTCGACTGACGCACGAGGGCGTCTACAGCTCTCCCGGGAGCGCAGGAATGTCCCCACGTGAAGTCCTGCTGACTCTATTTTGGCTGTCAGTCAGGGTTATCTTGGTCGCATTGGAATTACGATGAAAGATCCTTCCGCTGCGTCATAGTTTGAAATGAGCGATATGAACAGCAATGAACAGCAATGAGCAGAGGTGTATGTTTAGGATGAGAGTCTGGAAGTAGTCTGGATACATTGGATTGTAGTGACTTTGATTCGCGGGCTGTTAGTGTTTGCCCGATCACTTCAGAATAGTGTTGGCCTTTCCCCCGGCGTGCTTCTTGCACACTCGGTGCTGTCGAGCCAGTCAAGCAGTGCCTTGTCCCGGCTCCCGAGGCGCCACAGGAGCTCTCGTCCTGCCACCAGTCCACTCGGGTCTACTGGCTGCCTGAGAAGCATCCTTCCCGCCGCCTTCCTGGTCTGTTCTGGTCTTTTGCGAGCTCCCGGGCACTGCTCAGAAGCTATCGCCGCGCTTGGAGTAAATTGGAGCTCTTTT
Source organism: Mycena galericulata (assembly GCA_029289565.1). Taxonomy (NCBI): domain Eukaryota; kingdom Fungi; phylum Basidiomycota; class Agaricomycetes; order Agaricales; family Mycenaceae; genus Mycena; species Mycena galericulata. The sequence continues at coordinate 39,008 of JARKIA010000559.1, read as the reverse complement.
GGCCGAGTCATCCCAGTTAGTACCATTCTCCCCGTCTGACTGCGACTAGGTGTTTCGATGACAAAACTAATGCGACTATCTATCCTGCAGGCTGATCCGATCGAGGGTCTCTTGTCTCCCCCAACGCTGAACCCCCGCTCCCCGCCCCCCGACACATGGCAACAGCGGTGCTCGCTTCTGTAAACGTCCCTACGTCTACGTCCAGTCATTTCCATATGCCTTCCCACCGCGCCCCTCCAAAATCCTCCGCGACACCCGGAGCTTCATCCTCTCGTTTACCATCTCAGCCCCAACCGGCAACTCTCAGCGTTTCCGCAGCACCAGGCGCGCCCGAACCCGCTCCAAAAACTTTTCATCGCATCCGCTCGTCTCTCGAACAGAGTCTCCGCACCGCGACGCGCTCCAAGAAAACCGCTCAACCAGTGGTCAGCGACTTTGTCACAATCTCTGCCGCCACCAGCAATACCAAGGGAAAGGAACGAGCAAGCAATGACGATCCCAACAAGGACAAGACCAAAGCATCAATGTGGAATTTCCGCAGAAGTGGCCGCAATTCGGTCACCCCTTCTCCAATACCTCCTAGTCCCAGTCCCGCCGTCGACCCAAGTGACGACGAATTCATCGCCTTTGTGCCCATGACCTTACGGCAGGGCTCCATGTCGTCCCCCGCACTCCATCTCTACTCCCAAGCGCTGCCCTCCCCAAAGTCGCAGTCTGCCATCCCAGCTTCTTCGTCCTCCACGAGTGATGCCCTGGTATCGCCCTCACGCGACCGGACCAGACGGCCTAGTCTCCAACCCGTCCAGAGAAATCTGAGTGACTTGCCACCCACACCACCAAGAGAACGTGTCTCGCGTCACCGGGCGACAAAGTCCAATCCCCTCAACTCTTTCACGGCGGCACCCACCGCCCCGACGCGTGTCGCCAGCTCGCCGTCGCCGCAGACGCCGCGGAGACCAACACGCGCGCCGCCATCACCTCCGGATACGCCCACGCCCATGTCTGGCTCGCGTGGGCACATCCCGCGCTCGTCGTCCTCGGCCAGCAATACCCCCCTCGCGCTTTCACCGTCGGTTCCGCGAGGGACCAGCCCGATTCGACCGCGCTCACCCTCGAGTCGGCGCGTGGTCACGCCATTGCGAGGGTTGTCCTCTTCCTCCACTTCCCACCTCCCGCTCTCGTCGTCGTCGTCGCCGCCGCCCACGCCCACGACGCGCACGTCGATCGACTCTCCACGGCGCCCTTCGTTCGACGGCGCGCGTCGCCCGTCCATCGACTCGCCCCGGCGCGTGTCCATCGACTCGCCCCGGCGCCCCTCCTTCCGGGACGAGTCACCGTCACCCGTGCGGCCGCGCACGCTGACGCCGTCGCAGCAGCGTCCCGCGTATGCGACTCGGCAGGCCAACGTGTCCACGACATCCCTCGCGCCGCCGTCGAACCCGGAACACCGCGACCTCATCCGCACTGCGACGTCGCTGCTGTGCAAGGAGGTCGTGAAGCCGCCGCTGCACATGAGTCGCACAGAGGCGGGACTGCGCGACTGGGAGGAGGTCGAGGTGCGCGTGCGGGGGCTTGCGCGGTTGGAGCGTATCTGGGGGAGGAGTGGCGTCGGGGGCAGCTCCAGTAACCTGACTGTTGGCGCGCCTGGCGGCGTGAACGTCGGCGGGGAGGAGCGGGAGCGGCGGCTATTCACAGAGGCACTGCGCGATGGCTTTGTACTGTGCCAGTGCGCTTCGTTTCATTTCAGTCTCTCTTGGCTTCCTACTAATCGGATTTTTTCCCCTCCAGACTCATGAATAAGTTGCGGTCGAGCTCGATCGTGCGCCCTGACGTTCGCGACGACGGATTCATCCGCACCTCGAATATCACAAAGTTCTTGGCCGCTTGTTCATCATATGGACTGCCGAATGAGGATCTGTTTCAGCGCGATGACCTCATCGAGGCGACAAGCGAGTCCCTGGCTCGCGTGGCCCGAACGATCGTCGCTTTGATCAAATATGTCGACGCCCCTATCATTGAACGCTCCAAGTTCGTCTCTGGGCAGTCCAGCAAGAAGGCCAACGGAGCCTCGTCGCCGGTCAACATCTACGGCCAGGGAAGTGCACGGACTGCCGCCGCCTCGACACCCAATTTGCTTACGCGTTTGTCGTCGTCGCCTTCGCCCACTCCACTGGCGCGGAAGCGTTGGAGCCCTCCTTCTGACTTGCCAACGGTGCGTTCAAATAGTCCGGGCGAAAGTTCAGGCACATCCAGCAGTGGTCGGACACCAACAAGGCCGGATGAGAACAATCGAGGTCATGTTTCTGTCTCCAAGATTGATCGGGAACAAGAGCAACCACGAGATAAAGTGGACACGCCGTTGTCCCCTCCTCCGAGATCCCCCCTTCGACCCCAGCCACACAAGGCTGAGGACGAGCAGTATGGTTTATTCACTTGGGCGATGACCTCTCCTAGATCGGTTGCCGACTCCACCCACGTTTCACCTGGCACATCCATTAGGGATTCCTTCGATCCAGACCCGCGACAATCGGTCCTCTCGACATCCAGCGCAATGACGGAGACCACCACCACCACGATGATGTCGAGCTTGCTCGACGTCACGCGCTACAGCAGCAAGTTCGGGACGATCCGGACGGTCATCACTGATGCGACGTCTGAGGCGCCAAGCATCACCCGCACCGAGGGGAGCGCCATTGCAGAGGACCTTGCGCGCAAGCGCTCAGAGGCTAAGATGTACACCCGCGATACCAAATTGAGCGAGAGCTTCATCGACCTTTCCCGCGTGGAGGAAATGGACGAGGCGGGGACGGCGTCGAGGGGTATGGGCCGCAATTGGGAGCAGCAGCAGAAGCAGCCGCCGGACGTGCAGCGGGTGGACAACAAGCCAGCTATCCGGCTCGGGAAAGGCAAGTGGCCCGACGACTTTATAGACGCATTGCAGCCCCCAAAGTCACCGACGCCCGAGCTCCGCTCCGCCTCGCCCTCGATCGTCGCCCCGCCCCGGAAGCTCGCGATTGTCGGTGCCACCAAGCGCAACGAGAGCGTCGAGTCGCTGCCGCAGTTCCCTCGGCGACCTTCGCACCGGGCGCGGCACAGTGTCGACGCTCCTATCCTGCTCCCGAAGGACACGGCGCTCGGGAGGCGAGACAGCAGTCCGGATGGGCTCCCCGGGAGCAGCAAGGCCGTCATGCCGCGGCGGCACAGCGCGAAGCCGGCGGTTCAACGAAGCAACTCGCTCGCCCCGCGGAGCGACTCGCGGGAACGCAGCAGCGACTCGCTCGTCCCCTTCCCGCGGACGGCGTCGGGTGAACACTCCCCCGCGGGTTCGTCGCCGCCCCGCGCCACGTCTCCCCTCTCCGACAAGCCTCGGCCTCCTCGGGGGCGCTTCCAGAGTGACGTCGAGGGGACGAGCAGACGTCGGCCACGCCCCAGCTCGTACGATGAGCTAGGGACGCGCCCGTCGCGCTCGCGCTTCGAGAGCATGATGAACCTCGGTGTTGCGTCCGGCAACACCAGCGCAAGCGACCTCCTGACGCGGGATTCGTTGGATGGCAGTTTTGTGCGGCAGGCTCTGATCATCAGAGAAGAGGGGAAGCCTCCAACGCACTTCGTAAGTACAAAGGTTTCTTATGCTGTTACGGCATGCTGATGGTGCCTTTTGCAGCAACTCGGCAACTGCATTGGGCGCGGTCAGTTTGGGTCCGTGTACCGGGCCCTAAACTTGAACACGGGTCAAATGGTCGCCGTCAAGCGGATACGGCTCGAGGGTTTGAAGGAGGATGAGGTGACGACCTTGATGCGGGAGGTGGACCTGGTCAAGAGCCTGTCGCACCCCAGCATCGTCAAGTACGAGGGGATGGCGAGAGACCAAGATACTCTTAGCATTGTCCTGGAGTGCGTTCGATTCCTTTATACGTGTGATTACTGTCTAATTCCTCCCTAGGTACGCAGAGAACGGCTCGCTCGGTCAAACCCTCAAGGCGTTCGGAAAGCTAAATGAGCGTTTGGTCGCTAGCTACGTCGTTAAGATTCTCGAGGGGCTTCACTATCTCCACTCGAGTGACGTTGTTCATTGTGATCTCAAAGCTGCCAACATTCTGACCACCAAGAACGGCAACGTCAAGCTTTCCGACTTTGGTGTCTCCCTCAATCTCCGGGCCATGGAGCGGGAAATCAAGGACGTGGCAGGCACTCCTAACTGGATGGCACCAGAGGTTATCGAACTCAAGGGCGCCTCCCCCAAGTCCGATATCTGGTCGCTGGCGTGTACTGTCGTCGAGCTCCTCACTGGACGGCCACCGTATGCTGAGATTGCGAACAGCATGTCGGGTGCGTATCTTCCCTCTTTTGGCGGCGTCTTGTGCACTGACGCGGATTGATAGTCATGTTTCGCATCGTGGAGGACGAAATGCCTCCTTTGCCGGACGGCTGCTCGCCCCTGCTGGAGGACTTTTTAACACAATGCTTCAACAAAGATCCGACCCAGCGGCCCAGTGCCGATTTGTTGTGCGAACACCAGTGGCTCAAGAAGAACTGGGGCGCCCATAAGGTATAGATAGTCCCTGCAAAGTATAACCAGCGTGGAGCCTGACGCCGTCTCTCGCAGGAGCTACGTCCGCAGGACAGCATACCTTTCCTTCGCCGTGTTAGTGCCGATCTACAGAAGTCGGAAGCCGTCCGTTTCCTTTCGCACATTGAAATGCCCGACTCGCCGGTGGAAGGCAACGATCCTATTAGCAGCACTCCTCCCGGTCGCCGCGTTTCCCTTTCTACTCGTCCTATGGACCAAGATATACCCGCCCGCGATCATTCGTTCGTCAAAACTACTTTCAGCAAACGTACGTCCTGGTCTACTTCCATATATGTATCTAACCGCTATTGTTCTTCAGCTATGGTCTGCCGCGTCTGCCTCCTGAACGTCAAGAAGAGCGCCGTCTTGTGCGAACAGTGCAGTTTAATTGCCCACTCAAGATGCGCAGTCAACGCTCCTCCTACCTGTGACCTGCGCGCTCAGCTGCTACTGTACGCCCAGTACGCCGAGAAAGGCAATCCCGGGAGCGTGTATTCCAATCCCCTGGACGTTCTCAACGAGCCTCATCCCATGAGCCCCACGTCGGAAGTGGCGTATGTTTCCCACACGCCTCGGACGAGTCTTGATAGCACACCGCCTCCTCCATTCCTTGGGGTACATCCTGCAACCCCTCCGACGGCCTTCAAGTTCATGGCTGCTTTTAAACGATCACGGTCCAATCTAACTCCAGAACCCGACCATGGTTCCTCGTCGACCTCTGTCCCCCAAGTACCTACGAAGGACGTCCCCCAAAAGAAGCTCCGGAAGGAACAGAAGGAACGTCCTCAGTCGGTGAAGAGCACCAGCACGACTGCCAACACCTCCAGTATGCGGAGCGGCGAGAGCGTCATGAGCCGCGCCAACCCCAAATCTTTGGATGAAACGCGCTCCGACATGCAACATAAGAGGTCGAGACTCAACTCCAAGTCGGCGGCGTCGGAGGTGACGACTGATCTCGACGTCACTGGTTCTGTCAGCGTTCCCGGCGGTCTGCCGCCGGAAACTCGACACAAGAAACGCTCTGAATCTCGTTCTAGTAACTGCATCGTGCAGTAATTTATATCGTTCGTTTCCATTCTCGCATATCTCACCTTCATTGCCTCATCTCAGTTTCCTGTGTATCTGTATCCGAACCATACCGTACCATACCTCGTTTTGAACCTTGCAAACTCTTTATCGCACTACATCTCATCTACTTGTACTTATTAGTATATCGCACTACATACATACATACACGTCTGCTTAGTATATCCGGTGGACACCGTCGCATCTTTCTCCGCAAATAAATTTCCAATTTTGTGAGCAAAAAGTGAGACGGACTTGGAACGCCTTCCAAACGGCCAAGAGCACTTGGAATATGTCCATCTTGAAACGAAGCCTTGTTGACCCTCAGTGGACTGAAGCAAAGCTGTGCCCCAAGAAGGTTTCTGTCGGACTTTGCTCGGACTGATTCGGACTCCGGCCCGACTCAGGTCTGTCCAAATCCACCCAAAATCCACCTGTCTTTTTCACATTGACTCCAAAATCTTTAATGTCTCAGGTCCGCCTTCGAGCCACGCCGCTGCAGGAAAGAGGAGATTTCAAGGCTCGAATGCCCGCGGCCGCGTCCCTGAATAACTCAAAGACCCCGGCGAAAAGTTAAAACAACGGGATATACTGGCCGTACCTACCTCGTCCAGCCTCGTTCCTGCCCAGAATATGTGCCACCAATCGGGGCTATTTCCTGTTATCGATCCCTTTGTGTTCAACGATAGTCGCCGTTCCTGCCACCTCATTGTAGCCGCATGTCTTCAAACCGAAAAATCATTGCATAGGCAGGTTCAGTCCAGGTAAATTTCGTCTCTGGCGGAGTACGTGGCTGCTTGTCTAATAACACACGGCCACGGGAGCTACGGCGATGCTTTTGCTTAGGCTACTAAAAAATGAAACACAAAGACGGTCACTCGGGTTCTGTTCCGCATCATACATGCGTGGACCACGGTGCATTTAAGAAAGAAAGGTTTTGTTTTCGAAAGCTACTTGCCGCCCCTGCCTTCCACCCGTCGTCGACTGGGCAAGCCTTGGAATGTCGTTCAGGATCTTCATGTTGCTTGGCCTGGTCCTTTTCTTGGCCAATCTCAATCCGACCCAGGGCAGAGAAACGAACGCGTCCCGAATGCGTCGCGGTTTGCCGCCTCTCCCTCCGCGGTTTGCGCAGCGGGATAAAAGGGCAACAGGTAGCTTGACATCCGTCTCCATGTTCAGCAGCCTGATCAGGAGAAATCGAGCAGCGTCTGCGACGGCAAGCGCGAGGCCGTCCCCTACTCCCCGTCTGTAAGTTGCCACTTTTTTTCGAGCATGTACACAGCTGGACCTCTCTGCCCAAGACAATTATCTGGCCGGATACAGGTCTTTGCCGGTAACGGCAGCTCTCTTGGATATATTAAGAACTCCGCCTCGATGCACGTTTTCGTTTCTGTCTCCCTGCTGCATCCTCACATCATGATATTGTTTTAGATACGGCATCAATCTCGACGGAAGCTCCGGCGATTTGCGCGTTCGAGCAGCATCCGGGGGAGATGAATTCGATATGACCATCGCCGTGAGCTGCCTGGCACGACTTGCCTGCTGAATGCTGAGATATACTCGAGAACCCAGCCCCGTCTGAGCTTCCCTATTTGGGAGCGTTGGTGTCCAGCAATCTTGCCCTTCGTGACCTCCCGTCAGTGCCATTTCTTAGTGTCTTTTGCTGCCTCTAATACGATAATCTAGGAAGGTGACCCTTTCCAACGTGGATCAAGGTTTTGGCAATATTCGTCATTGCTAGAATGTTCTCTCTAGGCTAATCTCTTCCGCAGCACCCTCAGAGTCCCGCACCAGATCCTCTGACCAAGCTGCTGGCCAATCAACAATCTGGTCCATCAACCCAAGCACAAAGAGCTCCAAGGTGAATGATCACTTGGGCTTTTTGTGTCATTCAACTTCAACTGCATGTTTCGCAGCACGCTACATGAACCCTGACGGCACTAAATCTCCCCTCTCCGTTGTATTTGACGCCGCTGACAATGAACTTTTTTTCGTCGGAGATGTCGACGCGTACAATTCTGCGAACGCCGACTTCCCTGTATTAGCCGTCGTAAGCATTTTCTCATTGCGCATCCACCTGTTTATTGACACGGGCCGTACAGGAGCTACATTTGTCTGAGAATTGATTTCGGGATTGTACAGACAATGCGTATTATGGACAACGTACTCCAGAACAGTGACATTCTTACGTACTCTGTTGGTATTAAAATTTCTCCTTGCATATATCTACCCATTCCTCCCTCCGTCCATCCACGAAAACTAGATGAATAATAGATAAATAAAATATCATCCGAGGTAGATCCACACGTAGAGGTCCGCGTCATAGGATAGCCGCCAAGGAGGACTACATCCCAGCCAAGAACGCCCCAGCCGAAGCCGCGCTGCCCTTCCTATCGCGCCCCGCTCCAAAGTTAAACCCCGACCCCGACCCACCGCGCGAGAGCCCGGGCGAGGGCAGCGCCTCGCGCGCGACCGCACCGTCGAAGCCGCCCTCCTCCTCCTCCTCCTCCACGTCGACGCCGAACCCCGACTCGAACGCAGAATGGGCACGCGAGCCGAACCCGCCGGGCGTGCCGTCGAACCCCTCGTCATCGTCTAGTGCGGAGAAGGGGCCGGTGGCGACGCGGATGGGTGCGGACGCGAACTCGGCGAACTCTTCCTCCTCGTTGTGCGGCGGGGCGTGAGCGAAGGCGGGGACCGCGGCGTACGGCGGCGGGGACGGGGACGCGAGCGTCGACGAGGTCGCGCTCGAGCCGGACTTGGTGCTCCGCTTGCCGCCCTTCTTGCCGCTGCGGCTCTTCGTCCGCGGCGGGACGAAGGGGTCCACGTGTGCGTTTGCGTTTGCGTCGGCGTAGTTGTTGGAGGTGGGATTGGAGTTTGAGTTTGAGCCCGAGTTGCTCGAGCGCCCGCTGCTCCTGCTGCCGCCGGTGCCGCCGGGGCCGGAGCGCGGCGCGAGGCGGGCGTACATCCCGCCGTCGAGGTCCGCGTCGTCGTCGTCGTCCTGCGCGCGCAGATGCGCCAGTGCGTCTGCGCCTGCTGCCTCAAGCCCGGGCGGGGGTGACGCGAAGAGGAACGGCGCGGGGATCCCCCGTCGGTCGGGGTCGTCCTGCGGTAGTCCCGGAGGGCCGTCGGAGGGATATGCCTGCGCGGCGGCCCTTGCAAGACGGCGCATCTCCTTCCGCGCACGGCGCCGGGCCCGGCGCTCGATGTCTGCGTCGGCAAGCTCGCGCGGGGCGGGGCCGGCGCCGGCGTCTGCGAGGAGGCGATCTGTGCTGTTGTTATCTTCCCTCCTTCTCGTGGGCCGGGAATGCAGGGCGTCGTCTGCATCGGGGAGGGCGATATGCTTGGGGGTGCCGAAGAGGCTGAAACCCCAGAGGGCGATGTGGCGGGGCGTGCGGGGCGGGGGGCGGCGGCGGCCACGGGGGCCGAGGTGTGAGTGGAGGGAGATGGCGTCGGTGTCGGCTGCGGCGTCGCCTCCGCTGTCTGCATCGGCGAGCAGGCCCTCGAGCTCGTCGGCGCGGGCACGGCGGACGGCGTAGCGTGCGCCGTCGGAGATGTCGTTTTCGTTGTCTTCCTCATGATCCTCGTCGTGGCGAGCACAGGAGCATGGCAAGCAGGAGGCGAGGGTGGCGCGGAGAGTGTCGTTCCAAGACGGGCGGTCCATCGTACAAGAAAGAGTTACAGTCCTCCTCAAGCATGCGGAGAAACACGCGCAGTGCAGATCCCGGCCCGGCATCGCTTCATTGCCGGTTTGAACAAAACTTTCACCTCTCCCTCTTGTTTCCCTCCTCGGTTGTTCTGCGGGATACAAGGGCAACATTGGGCATCCGCATTGGCAAGGAGCTACACTTGTCTGAGAAATGGGGACTACAGACAATGCATATTGTGGACAGCGTACAACCCTATAATTCCAGAACAGTCTATGGCTGGAGATGGCTGGATGGCCTAGAGTTCTCTTTTTAAAATTGACTTGTCCGCCAGGAGACCACCGCGGTTTGGCGCCGGAGGACCTGGAACACGTAGACTGTTACGACGACGAATCTACATACACTTTTGCCAATTTAGGCGCTAACTCCAACCTTTAGCAATGAAATAATTTGTCGATCTCTGGGGGCTCTCACTGAGTCTCCGTGACTCCGTTTCGCAAGAGTCAACGCACTGATCATGTCCCAAGACTCGGGCGAAGTGCTCGCCCTTGGCGCACTCTCCGAATCGTACTACTTCAATGACGTCAAGCTGGCCCGCTGATCCGAGTTAATACAGCAACCATCAACTTTCTTGAACCATCACCTCCTCTTCTCATCCATGGCCGTCTGATTGCTTTTCAGCTTGTATTGATGATCCTCGAAACAAGTCAACGACGCGCTGGGATTTAAGTCTGGTTTACGGGCTATATCGATTAAGTGCGGACTCGGATGCGTAGCAACGGACGCGTCAATCGGAGAGCTCAGACCTGGATATTATAGCCAGATCCGACATCCAATTGATTTGCACCATGCGTACTACATACATCCTAGTAGCCATATCCGGAAGCGCATCAATGACTACGGTGGCTCTTCTATCGCTAATTGTTCACGAGCATGGACAAGTGAGTGAACCCGCCCTGCTAGGTAGATTAACCCCGGTCAGCTGGCTAAGGCTCGCTGGGAAGAGGCAAGACAAGAATACTTCTCAACTAGGTCCCCTTGGTTGTTCAATTGACAAGACTGCAAGAATCTCTCGTCGGGCGCGCGTATGCTGGACACCAAGAGGTCTCTTGTTCATCATCCGAAGTTATCAGCCGACATCTCTTTTATCGATGTCGAGCATCATTCTCTTGTTTATCACACTGGTCCCTATCTTCTTTCTCACTGGGTCTGGTCATCTGGGCTTAATACTTATTATCCTGAGTCTTATCCTATCCAGTTTCCACATGCGCATTCTGACCGCTCAGGTATAAAATCGGTGAATCACAGAATGTCGCGCAGGTGCTGCTTTTGCCCTGAACCGCTGAGATGGTGTCTTTCTCGCTGGCTCGTCTCGTTGCTGTCGCGTCTGCGTTTCTGGTCCTCCCCAAGATCACTGCTGTACCCACGAACGTAACAGCATTGAACGGCCTTGGTGAGGAAGCGCGTAATGTTCTAGCAAGGGCGACACCTGCTCCTCACTGGGTAACTTGATTGTACTTTCTTCAATTCTTTCTTTGTTGAATTTTTTTTTTGGAGGTGATTTACGGAGATGCCTTCGTGTCTGGAACTACAGGCCCACCGGACGTGTCAGTCGTCACGGTAGGATGATTGCCAAACATTTCCTCAATTGCTCATCCAGGTCGCACTCTAGGGATACAACGTCTTGTTCGTTGCATCAATTCTGAACGGTCGAAGTTCGAACTCACATGATTTGACAGCATCCTCGGTTTCTATCTCGTGGAGGGACCTTGGGACAAGGTTCGCTTTCTTACGAGCGCCATAGAACAGAACTTCTCCTCATCAATTTGCAAGGTTTACGAATGGACTACGTTGACTGCCGCACAGCGAACGGCCGTTAAGGCACAGTACGCCGCTGCTGGAGTCAAAGTTATGATCTCTGCCTTCGGGTCGTCCGATCAACCTACGACGAGCAACATAAACCCCGTCACCATGGTAACTTCCTCCTCGATTCCTCTGATCCTGTTTTAACGAGTAATCTCGTATAGGCCACCACCATAGCCAATTTTGTCGTCGAGTATGATCTCGACGGCGTCGACGTGGATTACGAGGTGAAAAAATTCTGTGCTGCTCGGCGACAGAGGCTAATGTTGGCGGATGCAGGACTTTCCGGCTTTTGATGGCGGAACTGGCAGCGGCGAGGTAACGATCTAAGCAATTGATTGTTTAGTCTAATTCATGCGTCCAGAATTGGCTAATCAGCTTCACAACTCAACTCCGCACTATCCTCCCTCAAGGTCAATACATTATCACTCACGCCCGTACGTACCCCCACACGTGTAACCTCAACGGTCCTCATCGATGGTCTTTAGCCGTTGCCCCTTGGTAACTTCAGCGCATCCCGCTTGGAGCTCAGGCCTCATGTAAACTTCTTCAGGTTCTCCCCAAACATATGGGGAGGCGGAGGGTACTTGAAAGTCAACGAAGAAGTCGGCAGCTTAATTGACTGGTACAATGTGCAAGTAAGCTTCGAGTTGTTTGTTTTCACCTCCAAAGCATGACGCTCATTTCGAACACCAACAAGTTTTACAACCGTGAGACGAACCACGCATTATTTATCTTGGTTCAACTGATGTTTTGATCCAACAGAGGGGACGAGCGAGTATACAACATGCGCGGGTCTTCTGACTGCATCCTCGACGACATGGCCAGGCAGTGCGCTCTTCCAGATCGGCGCTAGCGGCGTACCACTCTCGAAGCTCGTCATCGGGAAACCCGCAGGGACCGGCTACGCCAACAATGGCTTCATGGACGCTGCCACCCTCGCAGGGTGCGTGTCTACAGCTAAGAGCGAGGGATGGAGTGCGTTTTTGTTTCCCTCGCGATGAAATCCCTGCTGAATATATCTGTCTGTCCAGCCGGTGGAGCGATGGTTTGGGAGGTACGTTCGTTCTCATTCCCGTTCGTTTTTTTGTTGTTGCGTAGCCTAACTAAAGGGGCACACTTCAGTATCCCGGCGCAGCCGCGGCATGGATACAGACTGTCCGAGGCACGGCCTGGCCTGTCTAACGGTAGACTAAGAAACTAGGGTGTATTTTTATGGGTTAAATATAACGAATTTCATGGACTCGGAGTGTTAACGCAGGACCGGTGATTGCAACGTAGGTCGGATCCCAAAGTCCGGGCAAAATCTGGACTAAAAAACGCGAAAGTGTCCGCTTAGAGAAAACGATTTCTGCGTGGGACTGGACCGTCTAAATTGGGGTAATTTAAATCATTATCATCGGTCGAACGTGCCCGCCGGCCCGAGGCGGCGTGGCGGCGTGGCGGCATGCCATTAAGCATCTCACCTGGTCTCGACCGTCAACATCTTCTTGACGATAAACCTCATGCTCGTATAATCTTCTGGCTACTGCGACAAATCAATCCAGGTCAGGTGCCCGTGGTATTCTCGCAAGGTATTTAAGTATCGGCGGTCGTTTGTAGCCATAGCCTTCATCACTGACACAGACCAACATTGCAATTAACTTAGCTGGGCTTCAGGCAAATTGAGAACAAAAAAGGCCTCTTGCTCGACTTGCTGCTGGTTTGCATCCTTCACAGAAATAAATGAACTCCGGGAAGCCTCCAGGACATGCGGGACGTTGGTTTACGAAACAGGCCATGCCACCTAACTTAGTACGACATACATGCACTCGATGGGCCGACTGGAATTGGGATTCTCCCTCCTTCTGACATGGCGTCCGTGCCGCGCCACGTCGCGTTTTCTCGCACTAAGGTCACTACAGTGATTCGAATTCAGATTCCTAACCTGGCACTGACTTGATTCTCGTTTTTTGGAACACACGTCTCCTATCTCCTGCAAAGGTCAAATTTAATTGGACTGCATTTGTTTTTTGCTGGAATGTTTGGGCAATTAACGAAACCGAACTTTGACCGAACTCCGCCCGCACGTTGGCAACGAATCAGACTCCGCCGCCGCGATTTTCTTTTTCTTCAACTCTCTCGAATGCCCGACATTTGCACACTTGGCTCTGCAAGTGGATTCGATTCACGCAGACGCCAGGTGGTAATGGATAAGCGTCCGGATAAATTAAGCTCAGCGGGTCCCCGGTCCCGATGGGCGCACGTATCTCTTCCAACCCGCGTTAATGACACGTAACTCTTTGCTGCGGCTTAATTGGGTTCCCGGACCGCTTGAAATATTCCGCCCATGTGTTCCCACGAATACCGTAGAGTCTTTCGAACTTCCGCGGCGGCATTCTTACTTGTTTTCGAGTGCCACATGTGCGTTCTCATTCCAGAATTCCGCGCTGCCAAAACGCGAGGGTATAAATGATGGTGTTGCCAGCATAGAATGTTCACGTCGCCCCTCCTCGACTTCGGCCGACCACCATGGTTGCTTTCCCCTGGACCAGATTTGCCGCCATCGCCTCTATGTTCCTTTACTTCGGGCGCATAAACTCGGCCGTCGTCAAATCACCATCGTCTACCGACCCCCCTTCCAGTAACATATCTGCCCTTGGGACTTCTCCCCACTTCTTGGTGTATAGCGACCAGGACACACCTGGAACTATCGGTCCTCCGGCGGTATCTGCTATATCGGTGAGATGGTATCAATCGAGTACATGTAATAATCTAATCTTAGATTCAACGTCCAGGGCTTCAATGTCTTGTCGGTCGTCTTTCTGTTACTTATTCCCTCATCTGTTGAATATCCCGTCTGTATTCAGTGCCCTCTCGTTCCTTCTGGTGGAAGGGGCCGCTGACAAGGTGCGTGCAATGATCATCCTCGAAACATCAGGTTGACTTTCTTCAAGGCTCAGGAGTGGACGTCGTTGACAAGCAGTCAGCGGGCGGCACTCAAAGCAGAATATAAGGCTGCAGGAATCAAGCTCATAGTTTCAGCTTTTGGATCCACTGATGCACCAACAACGTCTGGGGCCGATCCCATTACCACTGTTCACTCTTTTCCTTCGCAGTGGTATTCGCACTAATGCGCCGCATCAGGCGAACACTATGGCGCAATGGGTGAAACAGTTCGATCTGGACGGAATCGATGTTGATTACGAGGTCAAACCGGTCTCTCCCTTTTAAAAACTGTCGAAATATTAAGCAAACTACCCAGGATTTTGATGCTGTCAATGCTGGAGATGGAAAGGCTGAGGTAAGGACGATGTTGCTCTCCCCGATCTGGTTCAAGCTCAAAATTCCACCCAGGCGTGGATAATAAGTTTTACCACTCGACTTCGCACCCTCCTTCCCCAGGGCCAATACATTATCACCCATGCTCGTAAGTCATCTGTTCCAGCTGGAAAGTTTTTTAACAGTTATATTCAGCTGTCGCACCGTGGTAAGATATTTTATGCCGTTTAGGACTAACATCTCAGTATGAGGTTTCAGGTTCTCGCCAAACATCTGGGGCGGCGGCGGCTACCTCAGAGTACACGAGAGTGCGGGGAAATTGATTGACTGGTACAATATCCAAGTGAGTTTCCCAATCAGAATAAAAAGCGTTACTGAATTGTCCGCCCCCCACTGGAAGTTCTATAACCGTACGTGATCATTTAGCGTATATTTTCTCGCATCGCCTCACCATTTTACAGAGGGAGATACGGAATACACCACTTGTTCGGGTCTATTGGCCCAATCCTCAAGCCAATGGCCCGAGAGTGCACTGTTCCAAATAGCGGCCAACGGAGTGCCCTTAACAAAACTTGTTCTCGGGAAGCCAGCGACAACTGACGCGGCAAGCAATGGTTACATTGAACCGTCCGTTCTGGCTGGTTGTCTCGAGACAGCTAAAAGTGGAGGTTGGTGTGAGTATCTTGACACTGCATTACATGATCACTTCAAGTTACTGATCCTTTTATCACAGCGGCCGGCGTCAGTGTTTGGGAGGTATGTTTCTGGTCTCTATTAATGGTGGAAATAATTTCTTATGTCGTCCACAGTACCCAGGTGCCGCGGCGACATGGATTCACACCGTCCGCAATTCGTCTTTTCCCGTTTTATAAGCTGGTCTTATATTTTTCGGATTCAAACGATCGCTGTTTCTTCTGGATCGTCTGGGGTGTTCGGTGTTGACTGAGATGAAATTATGAAATTATGACCTGTTGCTTACAGCATCGAGGAAATGAGTACGTGGAACGTGAAAATCAAAGAGATTTTACTTCGGAAAAGTTCAACCGTGGGAACATGCGATGTCGGCTAGCCTCGGCTTGCACCGGCGCATACGTGGCTTCAACAACTTGGCTCCAACTATCACCGGCGCTTCGACCGTTGTACAACGTCCTCACCGTTCCATCCTCGCCGTCCAATTTTCTAACCGAGCCTCCGCATGTGATACGCTAAGTTCATTCTCATGGATGTACGTATGACTGCAGCCCATATGATCCACTTGCGGCATCCCCGGAGTTATTCAACGCGCTTGTATCATCCGGTGAACATGTAAGACCAGGAAATACCCGAGGTAAACAAGAGAGGTATGCACCCTATATTCAGTAACACCTGTTATACCTGTTATCTTGGTGACTAAGTACCATGGGACTTTCTAGATCGAAGCAGCTGGAAGGGTGATACATATCTGAAGTCTCCAATGCCACGAGGTTTCGGTCGCGCCTTTTATCGCTTCCGAGCGCCGACTCTCTTCTGCGCGATAATTCATCAGCACGTGTAGGAGAGTTTCTTCTAGATCTGCTCACCACGCCGTGTTCCCACGAACTCCGGTCGCAGAGCAGACAGGTAATCCAAGCTGATACCGCCTCTACATGGCAGCAATTCTCCATCGATTCTGGCAAATGTGGTTAGGGGGAAAATGCTGTGTTCTACGGAACGGAGTCCCGAGGCTCACTTGACGCTGGTGAGCTTGTGATTTGAGTTAGAACGTTGAATTTCATTGGATAGCTCAGAAGTATCCTTTTTACCTCTTGGTTAGCTTGTCAGATGAGATTCTACATCTCCTCGTATCATTTTCTCCCGAATTTTATCATGCGTGCCCGTAGAGAAGCAGGGCCAAGTCCCGACAACCGTTATCTCCCGTTCGCAACTAGTGTCCATGCATCGTGATTGCGTCTGCTGGATTCCCTCCGCTACATGTCCTGGAAGGCGCAGAATCGGTCAGTCTATTCCAGTTATCCGAGGCTTATCGCTACATGTTACCACATTGCACTACTGAATAACACTTCTTCATCAGAGTATACTGAAAACACTTTCGTACGCCATTGTGCTCGACCTCTGCTAGTGTTCCAGCCGGCCTGTATTTCGGCACGTACTATCGAACATCAGCTGCCGCCGGAGATTTCAACGACCATATGCTGCATTCTACATTCTTGCACCCCTCCACAAGGTATAAATCCGAAGGGCCACAGTGTTACAGTTTGAGCTCACTGGAACTGCTGAAATGCTGTCCTTCTCCCTCATGCGCTTCCTCGCCATCACGTCCCTGTTTCTTTTCCTCACTCAAGTTAACTCGGTACCGGCCAATGCACCGATTCCCGACGGGCTGGACCAGCAAGCCCGAGATATTCTGGAACGGGCCACCCCCGCTGCTCCTCATTGGGTAAGTGTATCATCTTTATCTTGAATTATCACTTATTGGTTGATTCTCGACCGAAGGTAGTATACGGAGACCAGTACGTGTCTGGTACGACTGGGCCGCCTGCGGCGTCTGCTGTCACGGTAAAACCATGTTTTTTAATTAAAAAAAAAAGCTCAACATTTATTTGTTTCAACTTAGGGATTCAACGTCTTGTTCGTTCAGACAGATTAGAGCATTCTTTCAAACTCTCAACTATTCCCTAGCATCCTGGGTTTCCTCCTGCTCGAGGGAGCTTGGGATAAGGTGGGGCGCTTCTTGGACTATTGAGCTTCATCCATGAGACGTTATTCAAGGTTGAAGAATGGACGACACTCAATTCTACACAGCGCCTAGCTGTCAAATCGCAGTACGCCGCTGCGGGTATCAAGCTCCTCGTTTCTGCCTTCGGGTCAACGGATGTACCTACATCGACCAATGCCAATCCTATCTCTACGGTGCGGGAAATATCCGATGATTTTCCTCCGTTTGACGAATATAATTTTTAGGCAACCACTATGGCCAACTTCGTAATTGAGTATAACTTGGACGGAATAGACGTAGATTACGAGGTGAATGCGTGGTGCTACTTTGCTCTATCTACGTGAACTGACCGGAAAGCGCAGGATTTCAACGCATTTGATGGGGGAACTGGCAGCGCGGAGGTAAGGACAACTTGAGGCCTTGGGTTGATTTAAATTACTATCTCCCGCACCAGAACTGGCTGATCAGCTTCACGACTCAACTTCGCACCATCCTCCCTCAAGGCCAATACATCATCACGCATGCCCGTATGCATCCCATGATTTCAACGCTCTTGAATTACACTCATTTATTACCGCTAGCCGTTGCCCCCTGGTAATTTTGGACCGAGACTGAATTGAATTTGTTTCAATGCCAACTTTTAGGTTTGCCCCCAACTATTGGGGTGGAGGCGGTTATTTGAAAGTTGACGCCAGTGTTGGCAGCCTGATCGACTGGTACAACGTTCAAGTGAGTCGTGGTGTCCTGGTCATGAAATCGAGGCGCTCACTAACGCCATGCAGTTTTATAACCGTAGGTTTACGCAACAACGAGGATTCTATTTTGAAACATTCCTTTGCAGAGGGCGCAACCGAATACACTACCTGTGCTGGCCTTCTGACCACCTCATCAACAACTTGGCCGAAAACCGCCCTCTTCCAGATTGCAGCCAGTGGAGTACCGCTCTCCAAGCTGGTGATCGGGAAACCGGCGAATAGTGGGGAGGCCACCAATGGTTATATGGCGCCGGCGACGCTCGCTGGATGTTTAGAGACGGCGAAGAGCCAGGGATGGAGTGAGTGTTGTCGTTATCTATCTCGTAGATTCGAGAATTCATATCATTTTCAGACGCTGGTGCTATGGTTTGGGAGGTAATCTTTGCGTTCTCCTACTCTTGAGACGCCCTTTTTATTTAATTGCTTTCAACAGTATCCGGGCGCCGCAGCGTCGTGGATTCAGACTGTCCGTGCTCAGTCTTTCCCAGTCTGATTTTTTTTTTCGGGAGCCAAGATTCAACATGCGGATTGGTCCATACTGATGTACAACTGGGATATGTAAACCGAATTTTATGGGATTCAAAATCGAACGATGTCACGTGTTCCATGCTTCAACTCAACTTGAACTCAGAATTGACAGTGGCAACACAGAGCTCATCGAGTATGGGCGTCGGAGTCTATCAAAATCCGAATGGATGTCAAATCCATGGCCTTGTACCCAATCCGTAGAAATTTCATTACCACTGACAGCACGAAAGCTCAAGTGAATTCCTATATATGACGCTTTCCAATGACAGAGAATTGATTCCAGAGAACTCACTGAAGTGAAGTACGCTATTGCTCAGGCATTCACCGATTGATGGTGCCGTCGGGTCCTAAGTACTGGCAGCACGGACCGTAGTTTGTACTTGTTTACCTCGGTCCAAGCGAGATATACTACCGTGTTTTGTGGGATCGGCGTTCGATGGCGCCTGGCAAACGGCGGGTGTCGTATATCATCCCCGCGCCAAGTGACCCCGTTCCCCGTCTGGACCTCCCCCCAGACAACGCAGACCGAATCGGCCTTGTCCGCCCACTCCTCGTTCTCTCAAAGCACCAGCCGCCACCCGACCCGGAGCAAACATCCCGCAGTCGCCACCCCCGCCATCGCCTCGGGGTCTCAGCCCTCGCCCTAGACACCTCTACCCATCTCGCTGGCCGCTCCGCCCCCGAAGGGATTCTCTACTCCGGCGGCCGCGATGGGCTCTTGCTCTCCTGGGATCTCGCCCTGCCTATGCGCCGCCGGACACCTCCGGATAGCCCTGCGCGCCGCGGAAAGTGGGAGGCCCTCACCGGCTGGGCGGACGACACCATCGATGAGGAAGGCGAAGAAATGGACGACCGCCCGACGAGCGACGGCGATGTCCTCGGCGATGTTACAGCCGGCGCTGCACGCCGCCGTCGCCCCCCCAACGAGCTGCCGCACGAAGGGCAATGGGAGATGGACGGCGAACCATCCAAGGTTCCTCCCATTTTTCTCTACGCTGATAGATAACACAACTATAGTGGCATCCAGCCCAGCTTGTTTCGCCAGTGCGTGCAAACCCACACTGATTGGGTGAATGATATTGTTCTCTGCAACTACAACCAGACCCGTGAGTTGCCTGAAGTCGTGCTTGGTGCTTTTATCGAGCACCTCCCAGTCGTATCCGCTTCGTCCGACGGAACCGTCCAGGCCTGGTCGCCACACGCATCCGGTGCCCCCGACCCCACCACCATCGGCACCCACAACGACTACGTTCGTTGCCTCGCCGCATGCCGCACCCAAAACTGGGTCTCTTCAGGCTCCTTTGACCGCACCATCAAACTCTGGGACCTTACCCGCTCCGCCACCCCGGGTGCCGCCCCCGTGGAGCCCCTCATCACCCTCAACCCCGCGGACGCGACCGCCCCCAAATGCTCTGTGTACGCGCTAGCGGCGGATCCCTTTGGCCATGCCATCGCGTCGGGCGGCCCAGAGCGAGTCGTGCGCATGTGGGACCCGCGCACCGGCAAGCGGTCAGGTACGCGCTGATTTCCATGGTTTTTCGCGTGCTAACGCGTCCCAGGCAAACTTGTTGGCCACACGGACAACATCCGCGCCATCCTCATTTCGGAGGACTCGAAATACGTGCGTCAATTCGCGTTCTCATTTTCCTCGCACTCACCCTGCCCCAGCTCCTTACCGGTTCTGCCGATGGTGCGTTTGTGCTATCTATATCATTCGGGTCTAAACTATCAGTTGGCAGCCTCGATCAAGCTCTGGTCCCTCGCAACGCAGCGTTGCCTGCACACTTTCACGCATCACACGGACTCGGTCTGGGCGCTCTTCTCCGCACACCCCACGCTCGCGACGTTCTACGCGGGCGATCGCGCGGGCCTTGTCTCGCGTGTCGACGTTGCCGCTGTACCCGCGGGCCGCGACGTCGGCGAGGGCGAGTGCACCCTTGTATGCCGGGACGAAGGCCCTGGTGGCGCGGGCCAAGGTGGGATCAATCGCATCGTGGTCATGGACGACGCTCTAGTATGGACTGCGACCAGCGGGTCGAGTGTGAGAAGGTGGCGTATCCCGCCGCGCAGCGCGAGCGGCGCCGGGTACGGGACAAACGGCGCCAGCTACGGCGCGACCACCCCCAACTATGGCAACCCGACTGGGAACGCACGCCTGAGCCCGGGCGACGGCGATGGCGAGTACCCGCGTTCGCTCGCACCATCCGTGATGTCGTACGACGGCGACGACGGGGACGAAGGCGAGACGCGCTACGGGCTGCCATACACCAGCCTCGTGCGGCTCACGTCGCCGAATGACCCCTTCCCCGTGCGCAGCGGCGGCGGCCGCGACCGTGACGCCGAGGTTGCGACGCTCTACTCTGCAGCGAGCGTCGTGAGTGTCCCTCCGATACGCTCGCCGCTTTCGCCGCAGCCGTCGTACCTCGCTTCCCCGCTCCGTAGCGCGCCTTTCCCTCATCCACGCGCCGCGTACCTCACACGCGAGCTCATCGCGGACGCACAGCCGCTGGTGCCCGCGCCGGAGTCGGTGGGTGGGACACTCGTGGGTGATCGCGGGCTCGTGCGTGCGTTGGTGCTAAGCGACCGCGTGCACGCCGTGAGCGTGGATACGGGCGGGGAGGTCGGCGTGTGGGACCTCGTGCGGTGCGTGTGTGTCGGCGTGTTTGCCAAGGAGGCACTCGAGGGCGGAGGGTGCGGCGTTGGCGGCGCGCGTGATGAGGGGTGGAGCCCGAGGGAGGCGCTGGAGCGCGTGCGCGCACGGATTGAGGGCGAGGCCGTCGTCTCGCCGTGGGGGACGGTCGACACCAAGGCGGGCGTGCTTGCGGTGCATCTGAACGAGCGCTCGTTTGAGAGCGAGATCTACGCAGACGAGGTCGGGTTCGCGGGAGACCGCCGCTTTGGGGACGAGTTCAAGTGTACGTGTGTCTCACTTCTGTTTCTATCCCGAGGAATTGATGGAGGGCAGTCAATATCGGGAAATGGGTCTTGAGGAATCTTTTCCTGGGCTTCATCCGCGAGGAGCAACGTACACGGCGCACGCGGCGGGACAGCACCCGCAGCCAGGACACGACGTCGTCAGCACACCACCGCGCGAGCGTCTCGAGCGATACCTCCGGACACCGTCGTCCATCGTTCAACATTGAGCAGCGCCGCCGTTCGAGCAGCGCCACTGTTGTCTCAGCGCCGAAAATGGTACCTGCCGTACCACCCGCGGCCTCGGCCGGTGCACCTCAGGGCGCGTCGCCGCTGCTCACGCCGCTCATCCCGCTCCATGTGCGTGGGAGGGAGGCGGCGCACCTCACGATGCCGTCGATCCCGCAGTCGCCCGGGCTACTGGCGAACGACGCAACGCCGATGCCGCAGCCACAGCGGCGCGCGCGCACAGGAACGCTCGAGACGGGCGCGGGCGGCAAGGACCGCGAGTCGGTGGACTACTTTAGCATTCGGACAAGGCAGGTATCGATGCAGGGCGGCGCGCTCGGCACGCCGGACGACTTTTCGGGGTGGGGCGGGCCGGGTGCGCAGACGCCGAGCACGCCGACGGGGTTGATGGGCCGGCTCAAGAGCTTTGGAAAGCTGAAGCGCGCGGCGGACGTTGCGACGCCGGCGCTGCCGACGACCGTTGAGGTGCCGATCGTCGAGGTGAGTGACATTTGTTTTCTTGGGATCTTGGATTGAGACTGAAGATTTCGTAGGAATCGGCGCCCGAGCCTGTTACGAAGACACCACTACAGCTATTACTAGCAGGTCCGCTGAATCCGCCGCCATCCTCCGAGGCGCCGACACTCGGACTATCACCACATATCTTACTTTTGATCGAGGAGGAAGCGGCGCAGGGCTTCACGACTATTTACCGCGGGACGGTCGGGTCGACCGCTACTGACATGCACGTGCTGGAAGACTCGATGCCTATGTGGCTGGCGGAATATCTCCTCCTGCACCGCATGCCGAGCACGCCGCCGCAGATCAAGCTCAGCTTCGTCCTGCTGCCCTGGGTTGGCAAGGACGGCGAAGAGCCCTTACCGGAGCTGCTCAATACGTGTGTATCGTATTCGACCTCATTCGCACACGTGCTCACTGCCTGTGCAGTACACAATCGAAACTCACCGCGAGCCGGCTACTCCGCGTGCGGAAACTCGTTCTACATGTACGCTGCCTGCCGCCGTGCCCGCTCATTGTTTGACCACTTGTGCACAGGTGCAAGAGAAGCTCGAAAAGATCGACCCACCGCGGGCGGATGCCCCTCGGCCGCGCGCCGAGGACCTGTACGAGATTTTGTGTAACGACGTGGTGCTGCCGCTGGACATGAGTATCGCGGCCGTGCGGCAGTATGTGTGGCGGCAGAGCACGGAGCTGACGATGTGCTATCGAAGGAACCGTGAGATGACGGCGTACCGTAAGACGCGACGGGAGTAAGCGGACTCGACCATTATCATTATTACTATCACCTCGAGGAACTTTCTCGTTGTACAACCGGGTACTGTACCGATGCTAACCTGACCCGTCGCACTTAAATGTATCGCGGAATCTGTGGAACGTCGCATTATAGTAGACCAAACAACGAGAAAAGGCGCTACTCACAGCCAAAACAGAGACGTTGTGCGCCATGAGAATTGTTCTTACAGATTCGATCTCTCGTTTTGCCTCCGGTAATCCCATCCGCCTGTCGCTCAACCCGTTAAACATGGTACCGTGCGGGAGATGGAGGCGTTTGAGAGAGGCGAGACCTCTAAAGGAAAGGGCCCGTACAGTACCATTGAGGAGAGTCATACCATGGTCCGTCCCCACTCCGAGGTAAAGGTCCTCGAGCGACATCGGCAGCACCTTGAAAATGGCGGTTGCTAAAGAGGCGTCGATGTCGCGCGCTAGCTCCAGTTGCCTAAGAGCCGTACACGCCGCGAGCCGCGGCACGAGGAAGGCGTATGCTTTAGCGATACGTAACGTCCGGATGGTGTGGGCGACGAGGGGAAAGCTCACGTCTAGGCCCAATAGCGTCGGGCTGTCCTTGGCATTCTGCTGCTCAAGTTCCAAGCACTCGAGCGTGTCGGCAGAGCTACGGAATAGCGCGCTGATTACTGGAGCGTCAATATGGGTGTGCATTGTCTGAAAAAAACGGAGGCGGAGGGATAGATCCTCCATGTCGTCCGTCACCAATCTGGGCACGACCGTACTGTAGCGCAGAACGAGCGCGGTGAGATCTGCAACGGATTGTCAGCAGCTGCCTGATTTAGGTTAGGCTCGAAGGCGGACCCCTCAATTGCGGCAAGGCGAGGGTCGCGAGAGAGATAGGCTCGAAGAACGCCAGCTCGAGCGTCTGGAGGCCGACAGTCTTGCTCAGAACACAGGTCAGAACATCTCCGGACATGTCTCGACCATATATAGACATCCCCAGCGTCGTGTACCGGCCGGCCGCGGGGCTGTTGACCCATCGCCTGACGTGAAGCGCGTTGCGCAGAGAGACGTATCGCCAGAGCAGGATCTGCGAGGGCGCAACCCACGAGGTATGCACGAACGCCATGGTTTGCAGGTACTGGTACTCGGCTTCGGGCGTGCAGTAGTGACGCATATCGTACGTGCTCACGCTCAGGGTGAGCTCCAGTATTCGGAAGGTGAGTTCGGGCGGGAGATCCAAGATGGTGGAGAACATGGCTGGGTGTATATAATGATATAGATGTTTGAGCGCTGGTGGCCTTATGCTAACGTAGCACAAGGATTGCAGAGACTTTAGAGACTGTTCCCCGATGCTAGATTTTTTTGGCGAAGGAGAAGCTCAGAAAAGGTTATGTATATGCCCGGTCCGAAGGTTCCGCAAGTCCGCCAAAAGTCCGCCCCGATTTGTTACAAGCAAGATTTCAAGACCAAGTACATCCTCTACACAAGCTAATAAGACAGAGGAGATATACAGCTGATTTGTAAACAATATACGGGTTTCGAAAATCTTTGATGCTCGATTTGTGCTTACACTTGCTTGTCAATGCATTGGCACACATCGATCCTGAAGCCCGTGGGCGGCCCCGAACGTGAAGTGTGGCTACATGGAACCCTCCGGATTCCCTTCGGTAACGGGCCAAAATCGTCTCGGAGGCAGATTCGGACGTCGCACGCAATATCCGCCTTGTGATTATGTAACCATGTGGATGGCATGTCGTTTAGTTTCGTCGGAAATGCCCTTCTTTTTTGCCTCGCACCATCGATGGGAGTGTAATTAGAGAGGTAGGTAGGTAGGTAGGTCGGATTACACGGCAAGAGAAATGAAGTCGGACTGTGGTGGAGCTGACAAAGATTCAGCGTCAAACAAATGTAAGCACAAATCGAGCATCAAAGATTTTCGAAACCCGTATATTGTTTACAAATCAGCTGTAGCTGATTATAAATGCACATGAAAAACGTATAAAAAGGCGTTGAGGAGTTTCGATAAAAACGGCGAACACGCCAAATCAGATATCTTCCGAGTCAGAGTCGTAGTCGGGGTCGGAGTCCAAATCTTCGAAAGCAATGTCTGAGAAGGGAAAAATATTTCGACCTGCCGTATAGTGCAATTCGACAATGGGATCCTGCACGCCGGTTTGTCGCTCTGCGGCAGCTTTGAGTAGAGTGGGGTCCTTGTTCTGCTTTTCAAGTCAGTATCCGTGTCTACTCAATACCTCTCATCCGGCACCTACCATCGCCTCGCAGGCATCCTTCACCTCATTTTCCAAATTTTCGGAGGATTCATATTCGGCACGGAAGCATTTCTGGATAATCCGATCGAACGCGGCATACTCGGGCTCATTGATGGTGTCGAACTCGCCCTGGTGTTGCAAGCGGCCAATTTCGTTGATCCTGACCTCGTCGCGCTCGACAAGCCATTTCGAATGCGGAAATCTGAACGTCAGGAGGGAAAAAAGAAGGATAGCATAACCGAATCGATCATGGTGCGGTGTTCTCTAGGATTCTGAACGACTGTCTTCAGATATCACGCCCGGTAGACTAGAGAGGCTGAAACGAGCCTAGTGCGGTGTAACATCAGGATCACTATCGCTTCCGGGACCCTTCCAGTCAAAGGCACGGCCGTATGGCAGCATGCAAACGGCGGGGCTTATAGCAACCATGGGATCCTTGAACGCCGCGGGGAGAGATTTCTGCCCTGGGACCGGCAGGATACACGAGCCGCCGAAGACACACAGCGACGCGTGCTGCAAGTCGTCCGAAAGCAAGATATTGCGCAGCGACACGTCGACCCAGATCACGCCTCGAGAGTGGACGAAGGCGAGGCCTTCTGCGATTTCGCTGGCCCATTGTAGGCGGGCGGGGAGTGAAGGAGGCGGATCCCGTTGGGTAAGAAGATGACAGAGCAGATCCCCGGCGCTGTGCTTTTGAAACAAAAGTCCTCGTTTGTCCCAGCCGTAGTAGCGAACGATTCTGGGGTGGTCCCCGAGCCTGACGTTGGCCTCATGTTCAGACTGGTAGAAGAGATCTGTGTAACGGCGCACTTTTGGGGCGCACTCCTCTAGGGCGGGAGGAGTTTCCTTGATGAAGAGTTCAGGATATGCGAGGGAGAAATCCCCAGCTGAGCGATCGATATTCATCGGTGTGAAAGAGAGCAGAGGATACTACATGGTTGCTTTCAAGTTCTCAGCCTTTCCCGGCTGTATCCGGGCCGGGACCCACAGATCGTCGGTATCCTAATCGGGCAGGTATAGTTTTGCTCTGCGGAAAGGTCCTCTTGTAGTATCTCAGCTGAAATTCCCATACATCTGTGGAATATTAAATGTGACCACTTGAAGAGGAAAGTGCCAGGCAATCGAACATTCGAATTTCGAGTCTTCGACAGATTGAAATCGGTACCACTGACTTCTCAATGACTCCCTCAAATTTCGAGGCGCCCAAAGTGTTTAAAATCCTACGAAACACAGTGATGGCTGCCTTGGTCTTTTTGAAGCATGCGCACCAAATTTCGGATATTGTCATCACCGGATTTGAGTGGAAATTGACGATGTTGCCTGTATTGAGGGGAGTGACATTATTTAATTAGTATTCAGTACTTCAGCTCCCCGCTCAAGAATGCCTCCGCCTCTACCCATCCCATTCGTTCACGCTCCTTACCCAGAACCGCGCCCCGGCGCACCTCCTCCGCGTCGACGCGCTTCCAGTCCTCGTACGACACGACGCGTCCAGGGAGCGGCGGAGGCAAGTCGTCCGCAGGCGCGGGGTTCATGTGGAATTCCTCCTCCCCTTCCCTAATTTCCGCATTCACAACGGAATTGGCGTCAGCGATGACGGCCTCCGCGACGCCGTGCGCGTCCATCATCGTCGTCGCTAGCACCCCACGCGCGCCATTGGCGGCCCACCCCGCCGCATACACACCCCTCACCGGCCGCCCGTCCGCGCCCAGCACGCGCCCCGCCGCAGCACGCAGGTGGCCTAATGCCGGGTCGAAGAACGGCGCGGCGGGCTCGCCGCGGAAACCGAGCGCCGGGATGACGAGAACGGTGCGTAGCGGTGGTGCGGGGCCCGCGGGGACGGCACGCCCTTGCTCGTCGAGTACGGTGTGTGAGAGGAGCAGCTGCGGGTGAGTCTCGCCCGCGGCAGGCGGCGTGAGGCCCGTGGGGCTCTTGAAGAACTCGAGGGCCCACGTCTTGCGCGTGCTGCCGAAGGGATTGCGCGAGCCTTGCGCGAGAAGCGTGAGGATGCGGGACTGCTGCCGCGTGAGGGTTATTCCGGGCGGAGCGACGAGGAGTTCGGGTGGAATAGGGGCCATGGCGGCGTCTGGAAGGTTTGTGAGTTCGCGGAGCTCCTTTGCGGTGAAAGCGGCCTGCAGGGGGCCGCGACGCGCAATGATGGAGACGTGCGAGACTGCAGAGCGCGCGAGGACGTCTAGCACTGGTTGCGGGACGTCGTATTTTTCGAGTAGCGCGGGCGGGGTGAGGAGGATGCGGGCGATGTCTAGGGCAACATTACCGTTCCCAATCAAGGAGACGTGGGGGATGCTGTCCAGCGGTGGGGCAGGGGGCGCAGACGGGTGCTGAGTGTACCAGTGCACGAAGGAGAGGGCAGGGAGGCACCACGGCGAGTTTGCAAGTGCGCTGTGGAGGGCGGGCAGAGTGCAGCCCGTGGCAAAGACAAGGTGCGAATAGTGTTTCTGTATCTCTGTCAAGGGAAGCTGCACGGTCTGCTCCATGCCTTCAGGCGGTGGAGTTCCAACATTGACGTTCCCGAAGAAACGAAAGCGGGGATCTGCAGCGACTTGGTCGAATTTGTTGGTGCAGTTCTGCGCGAGATTAGCGCTGCCAAGAAGGGTGGTACGGGACTCGCCTTGACCTCTGGGTGGTCGGGGGCAACGCCATAGCGCACGAGACCATGGGGAGCCCATAGACGGTCAAAGACGTGGACACGGAGAGGCGGCGAGCCAGGCGCGTCTGGAATGCGGGACAGCAGCCGCGACGCGACGTAGAACGCAGAGGGCCCACCCCCGACGATGGCCAGCTTCATAAATCCTACTCATGAGGGGAAAGCCGAAGAAAGCCGAACGTACAAAAATCGTGATCAGAGGATATTATAATTATTTAATCGATTAGCATTACTCTACGACGACTCGGGTCGCAACCTCGTTCGCAGCGGAAACATACAATTCTCGAAGAAGGTCGGTGAGATGCTCGTCGGGCACATGTTCAGCCATTTCCTTGACAATGTGGAGGATACCCTCTAGTGCCTCGGCGTGTTCGAGATCTTTCATTTGTTCCTCCGTAAACTGAGCGATCTGTTCATCCGAAAGCCCCTCCTCGGTATCGGGATCTGGCAGCGGGCCCAAGACTTCGATCTTTTCCCGCATGAGCTGCACCCATCCTTCCACCCCGGCCGCTCTATCTTCACGGCCTATTTCCCTCTCGACCTTCGTGGCCAGCTCCAGCGCGCCGTCGATGGCCTGTTTGAAAGTGAGATGCCAGGACACGGTCATCCGCGTCTCTTCCATGTTCTCAATGTAGCGGTCCCGCCCGTCCTCGTATTCCTCGTCCACCTCCTGCGGCAGGTTCTCGAGATCGTGATTCACCATCTCCAGAACCTTTCCCTGCGCAGCGATCCATTTGTTGAGCTTTTCATTGGTATCTTCGACATTTTTCGACTCAGCAACCGCGGTAGGCGACTTGTCATATCTGGTTTTTAGCTCGGTGACGCGCGCTGTGAAAGTTTCGTGCCGCGCCCTCCACGGGTCCTCCGGATCGAGCTCCTTGCGAGCAAGAACCAACGCCATCGGCCACTCGACCTCGACGGTCGCGTTCTCACCCTCCTCGCCTAGCGGCACCTGTGCGTTCTCCATCAGCGTCCGCAGGAAGCGCGTCGCGATATCCCCGTCAGCGCGCGCGAGATCCTCCGGGAAGGCTTCGTGGTATCGGTGCAGCGCGCTGAACGTGCGCAGGTATCCGTGCAGGCCCGCGCCACCCCAGGTCATCGTCTTGCGCATGATGGCCTGCATATGCGGCTCTGGCAGCTGGGGGTAGTAGTCGCCCGTGAAGAACACGCGCGTGAGGTCGTCCCAGCCGGTGGGAGGTTCCTTGATGTCAAGGAGGTGGTTCGCGAGGATCCGACGCCCGGGCTCCCAGTGCGGGCCCAGCGACGTTGTGGGGTCTATTCCCTGCGCGTACTCCGTAATGAGAGGCGTTAGTTGGGGGTACTGCAGTAGCCGAAAATCTGAGTAGACCTGTGGGTGATGGTGAATTCCAATGTGATGTCCGGGGCGCAGCACGTACCCAGAACGCGGCAGTACCGCCGTATTTTAATACCCGCGAAAGCTCGGGCCACATGCGGTCCCAATCGAACCAATGGGCCGCCTGTGCTGCGCGACTTTCAGCAGCCATAAGAAAGGAAGATGAACAAGTCTCACCAGCAATCACCAGATCGACGCTTTTGTCGCCGACGAATTTTAGATTTTCCGCAGGAGAGGTCACAAAGTTGAGTTCAACGCCCTCCACGCCCAGTCCAGCCGCAAAAGCGGTCGCTTGTTCTATCATTTTAGGGCTCGGGTCCACACCCGTAACGCGCGGGAACCCGAGAGGTTCCAGTCCCTCTTGTTCTTCCTCTGCGGACGCCTTTGGCAAAAGTTCGGCGGTGGCCTGTCCTGCGTAGCATCAAGGCCGCTGTCTCGATATATTTGGGTTCAAACCGACCAGTTCCGCAGCCAAGGTCAAGGGCGTAGTTCCACCCTGCGCTCGTGCCGGAAATGCCAGTGGACTGGGCATGGTACGCGAGGACCGAGTCGAAAAGAGTGCGAGGATACGTTGGCCTGGACGCGGCGTACCTGGCCGTATTGAACGTCGTCTTTGCAAACGTCGCCATTGCGCCCAAGGAAAAGAAAAGAGGTCAAAGCAGAAATTTTGAAGCGATCATTACGTACAGTTCGGCGTCTATGCTTAGACTCGAGCCAGTCACTTTCGGCCGACGCAAACAATTGATGACAGTCGATCAATAGGCGGGGCGAAAAGCGACTGGAGCTAAGTAACCGGCAGCTAGTACGGTCGGGAGTTACCGGTGTAGGTTGTTTTGACTTAGAAAAATTTCGCTCGTCGAAAATTCAAACTCCTTGTATGAAAATTTTGAAGAGACAGTTCTCTTCTGAATGTGTTAAAATGTACATCCTATTGGGTTTTGAGACATATTAGCTGGACTGGACTCTACTGGACTGATTTTTCTGGCGGAAATGTGAGCCCACGGGTTCTATAAATACCACCATCATTGCCGCATCTTTCGCATCACTTCCAGGTGTATCACATGGACAGGTCTTGTCTTGAGACTCGAAGCTCATTTTCTCTGTACCACCCCTGTGCTTTCAATATTCAGTATGTAGAGTGTATAGGAAGACTCCCTGAAAAATTCGGAAGAAAACTGTCTCCTCAGAATTCTTATCCAAGCAGTTTGAATTTTCGATGCAACGAAATTTTTCTAAGTCAAAACAACCTACATCGGTAACTCCCGACCGTACTAGCTGCCGGTTAGAATCCTCCAGCCGCTTCGCCGTCACCTTTTGATCGAATGTCATCAAAAGTCCAGTGTCGGCGGCTGCGGCTGGGTTCGAGCCTAGTCTATGCTCAGACTCATTTCAACCACTGCTAGAAAGCAATCTCAAGGAGCCTTTCGTCGTCTCCACCGCGATGTGCCGATTACTGCCCGCGCCGGGGTAGTCTACTACCTCAAGCACATAGACATCGCCCCGCCAGGTCTACTAACCCCAAAGAACTACACCCGAGTTCGGAAGCCTGAGAGTCAGCAAGACTCTAATCCAGTGGACCCGCAAATAAAAATTGTTGAAGTCGATATCAATCTCAGCACCATCGGCAAGAGGCTCATTTCCGCACTGCAAATCTTTGGTATCATAGCATTGGTGGCTGCACGTTCGTCGCATTCCCTCTTTTTAGATTATTGCTACTCACCAGGCGCCTTGGTATGTAGTTCAAACAGCGTGGGAGATGGTCATGTACCAACGGGTGATGCAGGGCATTGTTGACGACGCTCCAGACTTGGATGCTCTGGACGACGCCGCCCTGGCGAACCATTTGGATGCCCTTATGAAGGCATGTCTAATGGGGCGGAGGCAGCGGGACGTTGCACCTAGGATCTCGCATCTTCTTTCACAGGGATCCGAGGGTAGAGCTGTGATCAAGCAGGCGTGCAAGAGAATTCACGCTATCCTGAAGCAAGATCAAATTGGCGCAGTTAGAAAATTCATGAATGTCGTCAGTATCGTCAACCCGATTTTGAACCCAGCAAGCCCGTCTCCCGCTGTAAAAGAGTCCACGGTGACTCAAGACTCCGATAGCTTTTCTGGTGAGCAGCATTTTCTTTGCAAGTTCCCCGTATTGATATATTATTTTCAGAGTTGGATGGTCAACCGGCGGATGATTTACCAGTGGCGGATGATTCACCGATGCAATAACGTGTTTATTTCTGGCTGCTGTCGTTTGAACGAAGCTCGACGAACGGTACCGCAGACTCTTCTGGACGGAAAGAATACTGACTGGTGTCATCAGGACAATAGATGCCAAACGACCCCGCAATCTGTATTCTATGTACAAATAACCTATGATGCATGATGCTTTGAAGTCGTGCTCTGAGCTTTGCTTCCGCCACCAGCGATCGATGTTTGGCTGCTTTGGTTTGTTCTCAAACGCCCCTATCCAAGTTTTGCATTTGATTCCGCGGGCGATCAGCGGAAGTAATTTCTCTTCTTGTCCTCTTACCACTACTTGCTCTAAGCATACCAGCCTTTCTATCTATCATCTTCTACCTCTATCGCTTTATATTCTCTGCTATCCCTTGCATTCTCCTTTCTCTCGCAAACAACACTAGCTTTCTCTGCTTCTTCTCCTCAAACATGTCCGCTTTCACCTCTACTCTGTCTCCGGCCTCGAGTTCCGAATGGGCCCCGTGCATGCCTAATAGCGATCTCTGGACTTTGGTAAGCCTCATACAACTTTCACTACGACCGCAACTGATCATCGCCATAGAAGTCAGCAAGAGATGTCTCAGATCTCATAGCCCCTAATTCGGACCGCCCAGTCTCAAGGCGCGTGGTCGCAGTGCGCACCTCACGCCCAGCGCATCTCTTGCAGCAGTCGTCCGTGTCCGTGACAGCGTCCACATCTGTCTTCGTGCCGATTCCGTACCGCGTTGGTTGCCCGCTGTCTTCTACCTCTACGTCGGCCGGCCCTGCCTCCTCCCAGGCACCCCAGCAACCCTCTATCGGGCTCGGACACCCTTCTACTTCCACGCGATCTATCACTTCAGACAGCCCCGCATCCTCGCAGGCGTCTCAACAGACACTCGCTCGCATCAATTCCTCTACGATCAAGCGCCGCACCAAACGCTTTCGCGCACGGGAACTCCACACCATCGTAGAGGAGACCGTCGTCCAGCAGCAGCGCAGCTCCCGTTCCGGTCAATGGACTCGTGGGCGCTCGTATGCAGCGGCTGCGCACGTAGTCAAGACACCCAAGAAACGCACCACTAGACGCGTCGCCCCCGCCCCCGCCCCTATCCCCTCCTCCACTCCTACTCCCACCCCCTCTTCCGGCTCCTCGTGCTGTGCGCTCCAGCCTGGTAACGCGTCTACGTTGTCTGATAACGCGCCGGCTCCGCGTTTCACGTCGTCGGGAGCTCCGCAGGCCGGCCCGACGCAGGTGCAGTCTCCTCGTGTTCTTTTACCCGCAACCATGGCAGGCAGTCCTTGGTTCCAGTCCCTCGACGGTGCGGCACAGTCTATCGCTGCAAGCAGCGCAGAGGAGGAGTCTGACTCCCCGGAGGAGTGGTTCTTTGTGGAGGATCGCTTGATGAAGCTCAGGGTACACGCCCACTTTCGGATTCGGTTGGCGGCGAGACGTCTCAAGATGTTATTCTGATTTGGCTTGGCTTTTTTCTTTCTCTATTGCTGGATCGTGTCATGGACTATTTTCTTTTTCTCTCTTGCTTGACCGTGTCATGGACTATTTTCTTTTTCTCTCTTGCTTGACCGTGTCATGGACTCTTCTTTCTCTCTCTCTCTCTCTCATGGACCTTTTTCTTTT
This sequence comes from Mycena galericulata, assembly GCA_029289565.1. Lineage (NCBI taxonomy): Eukaryota > Fungi > Basidiomycota > Agaricomycetes > Agaricales > Mycenaceae > Mycena > Mycena galericulata. The sequence goes on along the minus strand of JARKIA010000559.1, from coordinate 6,090 downwards.
TCTTAGTGATCATGGACACACGCTACGGACAGTATGTAGACGAACAAAAAGGCAACCGTAAAGTAGTAGTAAAACAGCGCAAAATGTCCTGTAAACCCAATAGATATATCTGTTTACTGCTCATAGGTGTGTGATGAATTTGCAGAAATTGACGCGAAAATTATTACATCGTACTTGATACATAGGGTACATCCAACTAATAATTACTCCAATTTAGAGAAAGATCCGTATCTGAAGGTTTAATTTCATCCTTCAGTTTCGCGCACCAGGGCGACAACGACCGTGACGTCGTCCGGTTTCTGCGAAAAAGACATTAGTGGGTATAGGGATGCGATGGAAGGAATGAAACTTACACCGCCCGGAAAGAACATCCCTTCTCGCGCTGCGTGCCCTACGAGACATCCCGAATGTTGATTTCAAGAAAGCGCCCAAAACAAATAAACGTACGTTCGAACGGGCTGACACGCGTTTTCACCGCCATGCACTCCCGCGCATAGATGACCAGCCGGTCCGCAATAGACTGCGCATGCGCGTCGTCCGATTCGCCCGGTTCAGGATCCAGGGAACATATTTCGGCGAGCTCATGCGGGAAGACGTTGTCGCTGAGGCCGTCCGTCTGGGGAGGCAGTAAGCGGTAACGCCGCGTAGAACCAGAGACCAGGCGTACATATGCAACTATTACATCGCCGTTACAAAGTTGCGTCCAATACGTTTCGGCCTCCCGGGGCGAATCCACGCAGGCGCGAGTGAACCGCTTGCCAGAGGGCGGAGGTAGCTTGGTCAATTGTCTAATTATCTTGCATCAACAAAGGGTGGAGGGGCCAATGCGAGGGCAGACTTGGGGCAATTGAAGAAATGTGTTTGGACAGGTTGGCTGTAAAGAATCGACGCGTCACGGATGATCGAGAACCCCGAGTCGCCCAGGCTAAAAATCCGATAGTTTGCAAACTGAGCGCCGAGGGAGAGCCACGCACTTACTTGGCGGCCCGTAGCAGACCAGTGGCCGAGTTCAAGGAAATGATACACGCTGTACTGGACCCTAAGATCGAGGTGTAAGGCGATACATTTATTGCGAAGGGTGGAATCGCACCAGCTTCAACGAGTTTTTCTCGCAATACTCCGCCGTACGCTAACTAGAGAACTGATGAGAATCACTAGGATGTTGGAAAAAACGACGCACATCCATACACTCGTATGGTGTTAGCTCCCAGCCTTCAACCTGTTCCCGTTCTTCATAATCCAGCTCAGGGTCCACCTCCGGCTCGCCTGCCCAAGCGCTCCGGGAGTATCGATGCGCATGATACATCAAGGCCTGCGAGAATAATGCTGGGTCGACGCCGCTTTCCAACCAGCCCGTTACTCCGTCCGCTACACCGAGGCAAACACCCTATTAAGCTCCATTATCCCCACTAGATCGGGAGGAGACGATGACCATAGCTACCGACTTGTTGCGCATCTGGCAAAGCAAAGCGCGCGCGATCAGCATTCGTTCATGCTCGCAAGATAGCACCGTCAACACACATCGACATGGAAAAAGAAATCTTCGCCGCATTCTTTGGTCTGGCGCACAGTCTGGATCCTGAATTTCCGGCCAAGGTCATGGGTGCTTACTGGGACTGCCTTTGGCCGCGAGAGCATCTTGTTCCGCCAGGAACCTATTATTCCATCTGCCGGAAACGGGACCCTCGGCTTTTCTCCGGGGAAGCGGATGGCGGAAGGCTTTGGAGCGAAACTCGCGCCAATATGAAAGGAGTATGGGTGAGGAGCAGTAGAAAATGAGCGACGCGCAAGGGGAGTGGTCCGCAAAATTTCCTGCACTGGTAAGCGCATGAAAGGGTTACGTGACATCATGAGCACTTGCGGCCGCCATAACTTGCAGTCAACTTGCATGTTCAGTTCACAGTGCACACGGATTTGGCTCTAAACGTATTCAATTCTCGAGCTCGAGAGGGCCGTACGAAGTATCGCCTTTATTTTAAGTCTGAAATGGTCCGTATTGCAAATGATTCATGTACAAAATAATCACTACTCTGGTTTATTATCATCCTTTGTAACGAGGAGCTCGTACACATTCAAAGAAAAGGACCGAATGCTATCGCCTCCGTCAGGTTTCTCCCTCGGATTCTTTCCCCAACCATCCCAAGACACAGAGGCGAGAGCGTTGAAATGCGCCAGGTCCTGCTTGAACAAATTCTTGCAGTCCTCTAGCCGGAGGCGAGGGATAGGGCATCTGCCCACTCGCCTGGCCCACAGAAGCGACCGCAAGATGTCGGTGAGAGCAGGGTACGGATCCAGCTTTCCACAGTTGATGCCTCGCAGCGAAATGCATTCCAACTTGGGAAATAGCTGCATGCAGGCACCATTTGGACCGAGACGCTCCGAATCTTCAGGGGGTGCACTGACCCCGATGCAGCGCATTGCGCGCTCTAATAGAAGCCGGAATATTGGCGAAGGGTCGCCGCCGTGGAAATCTAGCGTCTCAAGATAGTGGCACCCGTCGAGATGGTACCATGATTGGTACGGGATGCTGAGTTCCAACGAGGTAATGGATGTAAGGCTGGCCACAGATTTCATCCAACTATCAACCAGCACTCCCCCCAAGACGTTCGCTCGCATGGTACCAAAGATATCGACGAGGAGTGTTTTCTCAGTCGAGATGGAAGCAGCACTGAGGCGCACAAATCTTGTCATCGGGCCCGAAACGCGAAGAGAACTGTAGATATCACGGCAATCGGGATGGCCTACGATACTGGGGATCGTCCAAGTCTCTGGTTTTTCCCCCTCTAAATGGGAAAGACATCCGATGTAGATGTTCTTTACCGCAGGAAAACTGAGAGTTACGAGTATCTGGGCACACACAGGCAGAGGTTCGGATAAATGGATGGTTCGAAGATGGCTGAGCTCGATCGGCAAAATGGGTTTCCAGTCGTCGCATTGGGCGTGGATTTCAATGAGGGTGAGGTGCTGAAGTCGAGGACATTCGGCGATAATCGAGAATAACACGTTCAGGCTGGGGCCCTGTGCAGAAAGTAGGTCCGCAAGGAATAGATCCGTCAGGTTGGAGTACCACGGCGAGTTCCAAGGAAGAGCGCAACACTCCAGTCGCAGCTGACGCGGTATATCGCGCTTCGCCTGCCATGGGAACAGTCTCGCATCCAACCACATTGGCGTCCCCCCCGTTGAAGTGATGTCATTGTTGTGCACCGACAGGTTCGTCAGGCACCGTACGGAGACATCACCAGTGTAGTCTCGTAAAAATGTCTCCAATTCGGTCCGAGAGCCTCGGACATCCAATAGACCCACTCTCGAGATGTTTTCGCGCACAAACGCAGGCTTAAAGTGTTTGTCGAGTTCAAGGTCGACCCGCATGACGAGGGGGACCGTCTTGGACCGCATAAGCATAATGGGCATGAGCTTTGGGTGGAAGATGATATTGGCCCACAATTGAGGACATCCCAGGGAGATCTCGCGCCAGCGATGGGAGACCTGTGTAACGGCCAGCCACTGACGCATCTCTTGCTTGCGTTTGAGGGTGTCGGAAACACAGAACAGGAATATCTGTTCGAGGATTTCCGCAGGAAGAGATGCTACCAGAACGAGATCGTTCATTTTAGACGCCTCAAGACGCGTTCGGCGGTGGCGCGCGGTCTCAAAGTGTCTGAGGTCGAACGCACGGCGGAAGGAATGAGATAGCGTTGCTCTGTGTTTAGGTGTTGGATAGGACAAGTTGTGCTTCATGGTGGTTAGTGAGCAAGGCCTGAGGCATGAGGCTAGTGAGTTGATATCATGTCGTTCCAAGTCATTTGTTGAAGCCGACATTGATAGGAGATGATTATGTACTATGGGCGGAGGCGGACTTAAAGCTTCGAAGCCTTTAGGTATAGCGAGGGTCAGACCGAGAGCAGTTGGACTTTCCAAACACCGGTAGGCCCGGCCCCGGCTGATTGATGCCATGCTGTGAACTTCCAAACGTGGCGTATCACCGCCGTCTTCCTAAGTGGAAATTGAGATCTGGGCGCCCTGCGCACATTGGAACCTTTGCTACGAGTCCCTTTTGCTCAATAATACCTATCTATTTTGGCCACTTCATCAGGTTTTTCTAAACAAACGAACCAAGCAAAGATCATATAGAGGTATTATGATGCTCATTCAACTGAGAAGGTATCAAGTATGATGATGGTCCTCCCATCGTTACGTGTACTGATTCGTGTATGCAGCCCTGCATTGGGCGAGTGCGCGAAACTGTCCATGGCGTCAACACGGGTTCGAGTGGTGCTCAACGCTCTCGTCGTCAACAAGAGCCGAGTGGTCGCGCGCGCAGCACGTCGAGCAGGGGACCAAAATGATTACCGCATGCGTTGTCGTGAATGTGGAGGTGTCTGAGGCGGGAAGGATGCGGAGGTGGCTGAGGGCCCTTGATTTGATCTTGGAACCCCGAGGGATGGTGGAACCATAGCTGAAGCTCTACGACCGTGGGTAGCGGCGTTGAGGAAGTGCTGCAATGAGTCGAGTGTGAATGGCTCTGAGGAATTTGTGCGCAACCGGGAACTGCAGATCAAGGAGGAGCGCAATATGAGCGGCACATCGGCCAAGTTTGCGATGCGTTCGACGGTGAGTCGTTCTAGATGGGGAGCTATCGAAATGTTGTGCCAAGTATGGGTGTCAACAAGGACCGCAGGGACGGGAGTGTTACGGACGGGTCCGCGGCTGTACTTGCTGTTACGATATACGAGAGGCCCAGCAGTGAGGTGCAGCGCTGCAAAACGGATGAGGCCTGCGTGATGTTGGAAGGCCGAAAACGGAGGGTAGCCAGTTGTTCCAGGGGAAGGTCGATTCGCTGATACGGAAAGTCGTGTAGATCAGCTTTAGGCGGAACCTGGGAGGACGAGGCGGACGTCTCTCCAGCTCGCACATTACGGAATAATGGCTCCCATGAGCGCACTCGCCCGGAGGGGAGACAGATTCAAAAGAAAGGTTCAACGGGCAATTTCCTGCCCGCACCATCCGCGGCAGCACCTTTCCGGATCCGATCTCGCTGAAAGATATGGATGCCCAGAGAGTGGGTGTATTGAGACAGATCTCGCACCATTGGCGACATATCTGGGCGAGAAGCAAAGGCGCGTAGTGTGGGGGATGGTTGGAAGACATGAACATTCATGGGAATTGGTTTCGGGTTTATCGGACTCTATCGGACAAATTCGCCGCGGCGAGCGAAAGTGATCGAGGATCCTGTCCGTTTCATTTGGGCGTCCTGCCTCGTGCACTGATCCAGATTTATGTAACTTGAAGCCAAGGCATCCCTTTATCTCTTTCAACCACCATGGCTGCCGCTGCCAGGGCCCGCGACTGGAACGCAGACTGCCCTGCAGCCGTCTCCACAGTGTTTGTCCATCCATCTAACCCCTTTCGTGTATGTAGCTCACTCACCGAACAGTAAGCTCGAGGCCGCGTTGAAGAAGGTCTCCAATCAAGCTGCTCAGTATGAGCACCAGATGAAGGACCTGGAGGCGAGTCGTTGTGGCCATAACCGAGGTGATGACATTGACGGACCTGTATATTCAGGCCCAGCTCGCCGAGAGCCTCAGCAACTTTCGGGCCATTGACAGTCTGCTCCAAGAGGCCTTTACTGGTCTCCGGGTCCGTGGAATTGCCCTGCATCGCGCAGCAAGACACTGATAATTATCATGACAATTACAGCGGAATGCACAAAGAGCCGACCGTGCGCTCAACAAGCAGGTCGCGCACATCACGCAGGAGCTTGACTCGTCCATGGAATCCCTCACGCACCTGGCAGAGGATCTCCCGATCATCCAGTCGCAGGTCGCGGACATCCGCGCCGTGTATGACTCGGGGCGAAAGAAGGTTTGTACTTGCCGGAACGAACGATCTGCACTACCCGACGATGTCCTAACGAGCCTCCCTCCAGGCACAGTATCTCGTCACAGACCTGACGTGGCTCAACACCGAGTTCTACGAGCGCTGGCGTTTGATCATCTTCACCTCTTCCCCGTCTCCTGGCGGTGGCGCGCACTCATGCGCGTCTTCTTCGCCGTCTCGTTCGTCGTGTTTGTCTGGCTGTCGTGGATTACT
>JARKIA010000558.1:0-48968 GCA_029289565.1 Mycena galericulata | reverse complement strand
GATTTCTAGCCTTCTACAGACAATCCTGCTTCTGGACCTTTGTCTTGCCAAATGCGAAATATTCTTGCCGACGCCGCAGGCCATTCACCAGTTTGTGGTATGTGGGACCGGTGGTTGTCGCTTTGACTGCTCACAGTCCGTTTGTTAGTATGAGCTGGTGCGATCGTTGCCCACTCTAGAAGCGCAGCTCTCGCTTCTCAAGGCACTTACACTACCACAGCCTGAGAGACGAACATCCTGGACCTCTGAGCAGCCTTCCGAGGTCCTGCTAGCGAGGTTGCTGAGCACCGCCGAGTTTTATCAAACAAAAGTAACAGAAGCACGAGCACAGTCGGCCAAAGCCGCCCTGCGAGTCGTTGCGGGAGAAGTCGACCGAGATGGGCTGCATGGAATGAAGGACGCACAGGAGACGGAGCCTCCTGGAGAGGTTGCGGAGGTTACTTTCTCTAGATTCGCGTGCAGTGATGTCTTATCTCTCATGCCTTGATCGGCGTTATCGTTATCGTTATCTCATCTTATCAATGCCCATATCTGTTGTGATCGGTGCTCGGAGCCATTTCAGAAAAATATTTTGTCCGGTGCGTTTTGCAATGGCCCCATTACCACCGCTTGTCCAAACGTGTGCCTCGATATCGTCCCTGAAGTCTGGATGCGATCTCCTGCTTTTCTGCAGTACAACTCCTCGGGACGCGCGACCCTGAGCTTATCATACTACCGATAAGATGGTTGGTTTTACTCGGTGAACGGGTGGCTCGGTGGAAAGACAAAATATTTATTTAAGTGGGCACTCCCTTTCTCTTCCGCTGTCATCTCCCAACGATGTCTGGTGTCCGCTCTGGCGTGCGGTGGATTTCAAAGTCCCTCCTGGGCCGCCGTGCCTTCGCGACTGCGAAAACCTCATCCATCTTCTCGCCTTTGGACACGTTTCCCTCCCGCCACATTGGCCCCGATGCTCATGAGGCCTCATCTATGCTCTCGGCACTGGGCTTTTGACTCCATGGAAAAGTTCATCGGCGAGGCCGTCCCCTCCAAAATCCGCGTGTCCACTGCGTCGGTCGATTCGATTCCGGCTCTGAGTGAATCGGAACTCCACGCGCGGGCAAAGGAGTTGGCTGGTCAGAATAAACCTTTTAAGAGTTACATTGGAATGGGATACCACTGCGCCGTCGTTCCCCCTGTGATTTTGCGGAATGTCCGTTCAACGGCTTCTCGGATGTTTTGCCCCTCATTTTTTTCGCCCAGGTCATGGAAAACCCGGAATGGTACACGCCTTACACGCCGTATCAGCCAGAGGTTGCGCAAGGTGGGCATCCGGCAGTCTCAGTCTGAAACGAGTATCAACCTCTCACATAGGTCGCCTGGAGTCTCTGGTCAATTATCAAACCATGGTCACGTCTTTAACATCCATGGACATCTCAAACGCCTCTCTCCTCGACGAAGCGACGGCGGCCGCAGAGGGCATGGTTATGGCGTTCGTTTCCACCGCGCAAAAGAAAAAGACATTCCTTGTCGATTCTGGCGTTCTCCCCCAAACACTTGCCGTCTTGCGCTACACGCGCCAAAGGCTTCGGAATCCACATCGTCGTCCGTGATGCCATGTCAGCGCTCTCTGATCCATCCGTCCAGTCGGATATCTGCGGCGTCCTTATCCAGTACCCGGATGTGGACGGCCACATCAAGGATTTTAGTGATCTGGCCAAATCCGTACATTCTCTCGGCGGGCTTGTTGTTTGCGCAACCGATCTTCTGGCTTTGACTACGTTGAAGCCACCTGGTGAGTGGGGCGCCGACATCGTCCTGGGCAATTCTGCACGGTTCGGTGTTCCGGCTGGATACGGAGGCCCGCATGGAGCTTTTTTTGCGGTCACGGACAAACTCAAGAGGAAAATGCCAGGTCGTTTGATTGGGCGTAGCCGTGATTCTGCGGGGAAACCGGCATATAGGTTGGCACTGCAGAGTTCGTTATCGGTAGCGCCTGTTTTGTGTCTTCTACTGATTCGATATATCCAGCACGCGAACAGCACATTCGCAGAGAAAAGGCTACCAGCAATATATGCACGAGTCAAGCGTTGCTCGCCAATATGGCAGCGATGTATGCGGTATACCACGGTCCCACCGGTTTGAAGCAGATTGCGGACAAGGTGCACGCTTTTCACACAAGTCTTCTTGAAATCCATCCAGGCTTTTGGTTACCGGGCCACCAACGAGGTCTTCTTCGATACCTTAACGATCGACGTTACGTCCGCTGCTGGTACCGCTGATGCCGTTCACTCAGCTTCTACCGCCACGGGTATCAACCTTCGACGGGTCAACGAAAAATCTGTTGGTATTACCTTGGACGAAAGTGTTACACCAAATGACCTTGTCGCGCTCATAAACGTGTTCGCGACAGCTGCTTCCAAGAGTCCTGTTTCGTTATCCAGCCTCTCTGCACCAGAATCACCTGCGATTCCGTCAACCCTCCAGCGCACTTCCGAATACCTCCCGCATCCCGTCTTCAACAAACACCACTCAGAGACAGAAATGTTGCGCTATATTCACCACCTGGCGTCGAAAGATATCAGCCTTGTGCACTCTATGATCCCGCTCGGTAGCTGCACAATGAAGCTTAACAGCACGTCCAGCATGATCCCTCTCACCTGGCCCGAATTCAGCGCAGTACATCCTTTCGCTCCGTACGACCAAGTAAAAGGATACCACGTTGTCATCAAGGTGGATTCTCCTTGCAAACCTCCGTGTTGTGTAATCTAAGTTAACTGCTCGCTAGGAACTCGAAGCGGATTTGTGCAAAATCACGGGCTTCCACTCCGCGTCACTCCAGCCAAACTCTGGAGCTGCAGGGGAGTACGCCGGGCTCTGTGTTATCCGTGCCTACCACGAGTCCCGCGGCGAGGGCAATCGCGACATCTGTTTGATTCCTCTGAGCGCTCACGGAACTAACCCCGCCGTGCGTATCCCTGCTCCTAAATCACGCGTCGAAGGTACTCAGGATTACCCTTAGTCAGCTGTTATGGCTGGGCTCAAAGTTGTTTCGGTGAAGGTACTTGAAGACGGAAACCTCGATCTTGCCGATTTGAAGGGCAAGGCGGAGAAGCACAAGGACAAGCTTGCGGCGTTTATGGTCTGTCTCCATGCCTCTAATCTTCGAAAATATGGAATGACCCGATGCGTACAGATCACGTACCCGTCGACCTTTGGCGTTTTCGAACACGGTGTCCAGGACGCTTGCAAAATCATACACGATAATGGCGGGCAAGTCTATCTGGACGGTGCAAATCTGAATGCCCAAATCGGGCTGACCAACCCAGCTACATGCGGAGGTGATGTTTGCCACATGAACCTTCATAAAACTTTCGCCATGTACGTTGGTCCTTCGGATCTTCTGAACGTGCTTTCTAACTTTCCAACTAGTCCTCACGGTGGTGGTGGACCTGGTGTCGGGTAAGCGATAAATTAAATAATCACGCGTTCGCTAAGATCTCCAGGCCCATCTGCGTCGCAGAACATTTGGCTCCCTTCCTTCCTTCCCATCCCTATATGCATGACGTCGGCAACAGGGCCATGAACGCTGTCTCCGCCGCACCGTTCGGAAGCGCTTCTATTCACCTCATTTCCTGGGCATACATCAAGATGCTCGGTGGCGAGGGACTGATAGATTCCTCCAAAGTCGCGCTTCTAAATGCCAACTACATGGCGAGCCGACTATCTAGCCATTATACTCTGCGGTATAAGAACGAGAACGGGAGAGTTGCACACGAGCTCTTGATTGATCTTGCCGAATTCGATAAGTCTGGTCTGAAAGTAACCGACTTTGCGAAGAGGCTGCAGGTAACCGTACCCAAGTTTTTAGAAAAACACTATCTAAACCCTGGTGGGCAGGATTACGGGTTTCACCCGCCGACATGCTCTTGGCCCATTTCCACCTGCATGCTGATCGAGCCTACTGAATCCGAAACTCTGGAAGAAATTGATAGGTATGGACCAGATCCTCATCATCCCACGTATTTTATAATATAAAGAAGATTCTGCGACGCGATGATACAAATTCGTAAAGAAGCCGAGGACGTTATCACAGGCAAGCAACCGAAGGATAACAACCTGCTGAAAAACGCTCCGCACCCACTCTCAGTGATTGCGCTTTCTGAAGAAGAATGGAATCGGTTCGTCGTTGATCTCGAATTTGTAGTAGGCCAGACAAACTAAATACATACAGTCCATATTCTCGAGAAACCGCTGCGTACCCTGCGCCATGGCTTCGAGAGAAGAAGTTCTGGCCCACGGTCTCCCGCATAGATGACGGTAAATTCTATCCCATCCGACCTTTCTCCACTGACGTCCCTCTTTTCTTGCAGCGTACGGAGACCTCAACCTCATCGTACGTGCACTTTCTGACCTGCCCCCTGTCCGGTGCTGATTGATCCAACAGTGCGACTGTCCCTCCGTAGAGGAACTTGCATCTGCATGACCTTTTTATCCTCACGGACCTCTAGAATACCTGCGCGCTCAACCGCCGAGGATACTTCGATTTATTATAGCACGTAATTACTCTGGTGGTGGCTCCGTCGTGTATTTTGTGTGTTTTGGGAGCGCTGACCAGAGCTCCGGCAGAACGCGATGCACACGCTGCAGTATTATATTTGTTTGTATGCGGCTTTCGGCCAACCTGAGCATAATTTTGATGGTCTCTAAATCTGGCTTGACAGGCTGGTTGAAAGATCCCATGTCCATGCAGACCACCTTCAGAGCCTCGGTGAATTGACCTAATCGGCAGAGACATTCGACATAGGTGTTCCAATTGTGCAGGTTGAGCACGTAGTTGTCCTGAATCAGCTGATTGACTATTTGTTTCGCTATGTCATACTCGCCAGCGTACCCGCACGCATCGAGGATGATGCTGAGCGCGACGGGTCCGTATTTGCCAGAATGATACAATGTTTGCCAGGTGCGATACGCCTCGTGGAAGTTACCGATGCGCTGGTAGGTGTCCATGAGCTGGTTCCAGACGATGCTCTGCGGCGACACTGATGGGTCAAGCGACATGAGATCGTGGATCTGGCGCACGGCGGCATCGAGGTCCTGGAACATCTTTGGGGGCAAAGGGTGCGAAGGATCCCGGCTGAACACCTTGCCCTTCTGGAACTGCTTTTTTCCGTATCCCCGCAATTTCTGCGAATTGCTGCAGAATATCGGTGTAGATCCTGGCCGACACGCGGAACCCACAGAGCCGCATATCCGCGACGATGTGGAAGTAGTGCTCCAGCGAGTCGGGGTGCCCCATACTGAGCGACATTCTGCTGAACGCGTGCAGGACCGCGAGGTAACCGCTCTCTGTGAGCTCAGCGCGACGCTTCCGGTAAACCGCGAAAGCCTCGTCGAGGGTCTCACAGTTGCGCATCTCCAATACAATGGTGGATATCTTGATGGAACGCGTCGCTGAAATATTGCGCGACTTCATGTCGTCCAACAATGACTCTGCAATGGGATAGGCTGTGGTGATATTGCTTGACAACGAGAGACCGCGCAAAAGGGAAGTATAGATATCGACATCAGGGCCATAGGAGTGCTCCGAGTGATCGGCAGCGGCCGAAGCCTCAGATGAATTCGGTGCCGGGGGCGGGTAGGCTTCATCCAGATCAGAATATAGAGAAAGGGCGGTATCGAGGTCGGCATTGTGCTGAACGGGCGGCTTTCTCTCGTTCGCACAGAGGGACCGCATCAGTGGAGCGACTAGACCTGCGACGGGAACGTTCCCGGCCTTTTTGCATGCCTCGTACACTAAGTATGCATCGTCCGCTTTTTTGATGCGGATATTGTTGTTAACCAAGACCGCGTATTCAGAAGCGCCTGCGTTGACTCCGAGTGCCTTTTCCACCCGCCGAAGATCGTCGAGGGACTTTGTAGAGGTGAGGATGGCTCGGAATGTATCTGGGGTTGGGGCGCAGCCGGAGGCTGCTAAACGGGTGAATAAATCTAATGCAGCTTGGACACCCGAGTCCTGTGCTGCCGCCGCCAGCTGCTTATTCCAGGCAACCCTTTTCTCATCCTCCGGTGAGACGATATTGGGAAAATTGGCCGCATATATCCTCTGTACATCCTCCGCATACGTTTGGAAACCATTTTCGATGTAATAGTCGGAGATGAGGGAAATGAGGGAGGGATCCGGGGCGAGTCGCAGGATCTTCATGTCGGCGATTAATGTGCTGAACGTTTCGACTTTCAACGTAGTTCTAGCCAGCGTTGCGTTGTGGAGAATAGACCGGAGGAGGATGGAAAATGTCTCGTTATCGGGGCGGACACCTGCTCGACGCATCTTTGTGATGACCACGTCTCGCAAGAACATGAGGGGCATATGGCTCGGACAGCCCTTCAAGAAGATGTGGAAGTGTTCGCGCGTCGGTGCCTCATAAGGGGGTAGCTCTGGCATTCGGCGGAGCCAGTCCAGAGCGAGGACAACGTACCCGGCTTCAGAAGAGCGGAGATCACGACGGTGTGAAAGAGGGGGGTGACAACGACGCCAAAATGGTCGGGGAGATGGAAGAGCATGGAGCGGATGCAGTCTATGTCTGGGGGACGGCCAGAGGTTGCGAGGAGGTCGATGATGGTGATGAGCTGCTCCCGGGTGAGGAGCTGGGGTATTGACGGGGGCTCGGGCTGGGATTTGATTCGCTCGAGCTCCGCAATGAGAGGGAGATAGTGCCGACGGACGGCATTGGGGTCGTCTGGGTATTTGAGCGGATTGAGAAAGTGGTCTAGTCTGGTGGAGGTGTACGCGTCGTCATGAGCGGCGCGGCGGAGGAGGAGGAGGCTGGGAGGAAAACGAGGCTGGGGGATTCGGGAGAGACGTGCAGCTCGAACCAGGCCAGTGCGCAAGGACATTCATGCGTTCACCACTCTGTCCAACCAGTCAGTCAGTAATTTAAAAGGGCCAGTGGCAGCCATGTCTTTACCTCTGCCTCAAGCGCCAAGTCGAGAATTTTGCGGTCTCACGTGCACGCGTATTCCATCCAACTCTCTTCGCTCCTTCCACCATGTCCGACAAAGTACGCGAGTTCATCGAGATACCCCAGCAATTCGTTCGTGAAGGAAGTCAAGTGCGTCCCCTACCGCCGTCTCCCGCCCTCCAACATTGACTTTTTGGATCAGTTTCTGACACGTTGCACAAAACCTTCGGACAAGGGTTCGTTATCCCCTGGCCTTTCCTGCCGTTTCTCATCTTGCCTCAGAGTTCTCTCAGATCTGCAGGGCCGTCGGCGTCGGCTTTGCTGTCATGGGATTCATCGGCTACTTTGTCAAACTCATCCATATCCCGATGTCCGTCATACTCCTTTACTTAATTAAGTCTTCTACTGATTATTTCTTTCCCAGAAACAACATTCTTGTGTATGTCGCCTTCTGCTTCGCCCTTTCCACTTGCTCATTTCTCCCACAGAGGAGGAGCATAGGGTTCTGGCGGTTTCCGATCGCTTGTATTTTAAAATTATCAGGAATTGCACTTCCAGGCCTATCATACCAATCCACCCTCAGGGATCTAATCACTCGTCCCACCTCAAGTCCTTGTCCACGCTCAGAAATTAAATTAACGAACAGACGTTCCTACAAGTAGCAACCCGAATCGAGACGACGGTTTAGCCAGCTCGACCGCGGGCTGGAACTGCTGCTGGTCGGTGGCTGGCGAACCAAAGGGTAACAGCGGCGCAAACTTGTCAGTAGAGCTATCCAGTGTCCGCATAGGGGATTGCAACGGGAGCAGTGATGCAAACAGCGTCTGCGTCCGAGAGAGATAGTCCGATGCGCCGTCGTTCCATCCGTTCGCCGTGGGCAATGAACTGGTTTGCTGGAGCTGGGGGTGGTCGTTAAATACGATTATTTCCGATGACGGAAGACCGACCTGTTCTTCGTATTCTTGCGCCTTGGCATCCAGAAGCTGGCAGACATCTTCCCATTTCGGCGTACGCAGATCTGCGAGCTGGCGGAGGAGAGCGATATCGCACAAGGCTTGCGCCCCGTCCTGCGTCCAGCCGTCTCCGACCCACTCTGTTATGAAGACGCGAAGAGTTTTGTCAGCGACGGTATTTTGTCGCCCTCGACTGCGAGACACTGCGAGCTCTTGAATCGAACTGGAGAGGGTCAACAGCGATTCCACGAGCTCGGGTGAGGGGGTTGAGGGTGCGGTCGCTGGCAACCTGTCAGTCTTTTTGTAAAATCAAAGAGATGGATCCATACAGGTGGATACGGCCTTCGTCCTCGGTAGGGCGGCGGCGCGACGTTGGCCGATTATTTTAGAGACAGTATGCGATCTCCAGCGGTCGATTATGCGGTCATGGAGTGCTTTCGTTCGTTTTTTGAAATCTTAGGCACGAGTAAGTGGACGTTTAAAAACCACCTTGCAATAAATTACCTTGAACGACTTCTGCGCCACCGCCGATGCCCGAGACGAAGGGCGAGGACGTCCCGAGCTCGTCAGCGACGTGGCCGACGAAGACGAGACTGTCTATCGTAAGCTCTTCAAGTGCAAGTCAGTGCTGTTCAAAACGTCCAGCCTACCACCCACCGGAGTCGTCAGAATCCTGCTTCTCGGCGGCGGAGAGGGTGTCCAGAACCCCCGTACACAGGGCTTCGGCGTTCGGCCGGTACTGTTCCGACAGCCGAGCAGCGACGTCCCTAGAACACTGATCAGCGAACCGAACATGGTTCGGAGATCAACCCTCACCGCGCCTCATCAGTGTCGCCGGCCAGCACGACAGAAAGGTCCCGCTGCAGCAACCGGGCGCAGCTCTCTAAGGTAGCTAAAACACTGTCTAATAAGGAAGTGCGGCCTAATAATTGACGCCGCAAAGAGCCCTTGTATTTCTGGAATGACGAGTCGACGGGGCCCATGCCGGGGAAGACGGGGAGGGGAGGGGCGTTGAAGAGAAATTCAACGGGGGAGGAATCTACGTGGTATGGTTCAATAGATATAAATTACAAAGGAGAAGAGGAAGCTACCTTTGCGGCCCTCCTTTGGAGTTTCGCGCAGTGATGTTGTGGCGGCAGCGAGCTGTAACTGGAAGGCATCCTCGGCGTCCGAAAGCGCCAGCTTCCAAATATTGAGAACTCGTTGCTGGGCCGCGCCGTCAAATATCGATTTTAGAGTGTCCGTCTCCTCTCGCTTCAGACCCGAATCGTCTATCCACTGCCGTATCGACGCCCGCAGCGTCCAGACCTCCGCCACGGTATGGAGATCCGCAAACCACTTGGAGGCTGCGACTTGAAGGGTTTGATTCGACGTCCGGAACCATTCGTCGAGAACGCGGCTGAAGTGGGCCTGCTCGATGAGGGACGAAGAGGAGGTCAGGTCCACGTATGGTTTGTACGAACGCAAACTGGGCGGGAGGAGGAGGAAATGGGTGTTGGAGGGTAATGTCGCCAGTAGACTCTGAGTAGTCAGCTGGAGTTCCGATGGAAGGGATTTTGAATTGGGTTCAGGACCAGGAGAATCGGATTGGATATATTCTAGGACGGTTCCAATCATGGACGGCTTTGACTCTGTCTCCTCGAATACACTTCGGGAGGTCGTCAACGTCTTGACCATGGCGTCCAAGGCCGTCTGAGTGGCCTCTTTGACTTCCCGGACAGACACCTTACGAGTGCTAGAGGGTCCCTTATCAGAGATATGCCCATTTGCGCGCCGTGAAAGCGAAGCGGGGAGGGGCGGATTGGTTTCAGCGGTCCTCGAGAGCATTGCGAGGAGGGTTTTGGAACGTTGGTTGAGAAACACAGACAACGTTTCTGTGAGAGGACGAGAATCGAGGAGATGTAGAGTAAGAAGCGCAGCGCAGGCATCCTAGAGGCCGAAATCAAATTCATATCGCAGATATCATTGGGGATATATACCTCCGCGGATGCGGTGTACTCTCTTAAGGACAATGTCGCCTTGTGAATGATTTGCGAACGAAACTGGGAAACCGCCTCCCATTGGCGCTGAGCAAGAGGAAATTGCTCCTGGAACAGAATTAGGACAGATCCAAGAGGACCACTCAGACGCGCACCAGAACATCTAAACCCTGAGCGCTCCAGGTTTCCTCATCCTGTTCGTCATCCCGGACCAGGGCGCGGTGGACTACACGCGCCAACAGAAATAGCCACGCCGCCGTAAGATATTTTTTGCGTTCAATGAGGCGCCACAGATATTCTGGCGCGTCCAGAAGCAGCTTCATGTGCGCGGAAAGTACTTGCAACGTGTGCAGATGGGCGTCCTCTATTTCACGGTCAGCATTTTCCGTTTGCCACAGAACTTGAGCAGTACACACCTCCTCCGCCATGAGCAGAGATTCGTCGGGGCATCGGAGGCGCGTCCTGTGCCAGTATCGCATCTTTCGTTTCTTGCAGGGCCTCGATGACACGTTTGGAAGAGCGCGCAATGGATATTATAGACGTGGAGGCTTGTAGAAGGTCGCGGTAGCGTTCGCTATGCATCCATATTATTCCAATGCAATACTCGCGGGCACTGAATCACGCACCCGACCATAAGCCGCAGCTCTTCTTGTTTCGCGTCCGCATCCGCTCTGCGTCCAGTGAGCGAAGAGAAAATCAACGGGAAATTCGAACAGGTACCTCAATCGCTGCTGGACAGCTTTGACCTCCGAAATAGTGTGTTTAGTGAATAACTCGTCTGGGTCGAGTTCAGCAGTGTCTGCCGATGATTTCGAGACGGAGGCTTGTCGCGACGGGGCCGGTGCTTCGAGAGCAACCGGGGACTGTACAATTTTAGGTTGGCCATTTGCCAGTGGTTGGGGGAAAGAAAACGAGAGCGCCGAAGGCCGTCTAGACATAAGTACACGACGAAACGTCGGTGTAGTCTCGAGCTTACGTAAACAGCATCGGAGGCAGCCAGAAAGATTGCGATTAACAGAAAAATGAGACAGTAGTACGTTATCGAGAACTTTTGGAAAATTTACAGAGCGCCCCATTATTTTACCGACTGTCCGACCTTGACTTGGTAACATCCCCAATATCTACTTCGCCAACACTCTTGGTCCGCTCATTAGCGCGCGGAGCAGCGGGCGGCGAGGAGGGCATCGCCGTGGTGTCTGACCTTGCAGCAGCAGCCGGCGGAGGGGCTCGTGGTGCCGGCGGAGGCGAAGAGCCGGTTGCGGCCGGTGTAGCGGTGTTGGCGAGTCGTTGATCGAGAGCTTTCAAAGCCATAGCTCTGCAGTGCCTGGTCAGCGGGACACACACAACAAGTAGAACGAGAAATAATACCGTCTTCGCTCTGCTTCAGCACGGGCGCTTCCAGGAACCTGGCTGTAGGACCCGCTTTCGAGGTCTGGACCTGATGTCGGGATGAGATGGAGACGGGTGGCGAGCGAATGCACAAAGTTCCCAAGGATGGACAGTGGGTAACTATGGTGCGAGTTAAGATATGTAGAATCTAGCCTTTCACAGCATACGCACTGCACGAAGGGGGGAAACCAGGAAATCAGCGAGAACGTCTCGCTCCTGTCACCGTACGAGTCGATACCACCAACGGAATCGCCCGTGTTCTTCTTATAAAAGCGCAGGTAGATCCAACCAACGAACCAGCCAAACTGGATGATAATCCATGGGCACTGGAACCCAAGGAAAGTCAGGACAGTAGAAACTGTGAGATAAGCCATGGGCAGCGTCTATCAGGTTGCTTAGTACTGTCATAAGAGATATTCGTTAAGGAATACCTTGACTCGCGCTTTGAGCACTCCTAGAATCTGAATCTGGTGTTCCGGGATGAGCTGGGTGAACGCCACCAAGATGGCGATTTGAAGGGCCATTTGACCGTGGTATTGCATGCCGTACCTGTTTTAAAAATGAGTACAAGGCAGGAATTTGAGGGGAGAAGTAGATGTACAGAAAAAGGTCCGTATCTCTCGTAGCCATAAACTCTATCCAGTTGAAGCCAAATGCGATGATGTTCGAGAAGCCAACAGAAACGGCGATAAATTTGAGAGTCTCGACGCTTCCCCAAACCCGTTCCAGATATCTGAGTGAGGGAGGCACGAATATGAGAGACCCAATTAACTGCAGTTTGTCATTTCAGAGAAGCTTGAATGAAAGCCGGATCACCAGAACTAACCTCCCAGATACTGGTCTCGACCAGCACAGACGTAACAAAAGTCCACGGATAAAACAGGCTAGATCCAGGAACCACCGTGAAATACGGGGCGTACAGCGTGTCATTCCAGCGCAACCACGCATAAACCAAGGACGAGAGGATGGTCGCTGCCGTGAAACCACGCGTCACTGGCGGTATTGAGGCGATAAACAGAAGGGGAGACGGTAGGACCGCCATAACCCGAACGAGCTCGTAAGACGTCTAAAGTCCAATGCACTCTTGGGGTTCGCAAAGGAGCTGAAAGTTTGCCCAAGGAAACGCAGGACAAGTGAAGGATCTGGGCTCGAACAGTGTTGACGTTTGTTTACCTCCTCTATGACCTCTGACTATGACCTGCGCCCTGGCGGCTCCCTCAAACTGAAGGGCGTGGCCGAGGGCGGCATCGTCAAGAAGTACGCTTGATATGCCGCTCCTCTTCCGTCAAACTAACTTACCCCACAACAGGAAAAATAAAAAGTCTAAGCAGAAACAGGACGAGGAACGAGTCAAGGACCGTTTGCTACAGGAAGAAGTAGCAGCCTCAAAGAACAGTCTACCAGGCAGCGGAAGTAACTCCCCTGCACCCAGTGGAAGCTCCGACAGGAAGACTGACGCCGAGAGACGTTTTGAGGAAGTGCAGAGACGGAGGGTACGTTTTGGCGCCTCGAGGCCATCTCTAACCTTCGCGCCGTTCCCGTCTGACAGGACCCGTAATAGCTTGTGGACCGTGTGGCGAAGCTGGCCAACAAGACCCACAAGGATCGTGTCAGCGAGTTCAATGCACATCTCGAATCTCTCAGCGAGCACCATGACATTCCAAAGGTGTGAATTCTCGCGTGTTTCTATTCCTTCCTACTGACGCCACTTCAGGTTGGCCCCGGATAAGACTTTATGTGCACAGTTCCTTTTCAGCCTGTTGTACAATTATTTTCTACGCGCCTTACCTGGTTGATAATGCTGTATGGGCTGGTGTATCTCGTTTCACGATAAAGTCGCGTTCGCGGGAGCACTGGAGGGTCGTTCTTGTAATAAATCACTACTGTACCATATTCGTCTGTGGCCGAAGCTCGTGCGGACGTATTTTGTTCTGTTGTGATCGCGAGCGGGGTCACGTCTCTCTCCTTTCCTTCACCTCCCCCGCCTGCTTGGGCGACAAAATGTCGCACGCAACTAGTACTGACAAGAAGGGGCACGTATGCCCGCCGTCCACTGCGACACACCCTTCTGGCCGCTGGGAATCTCTCTTCGTATACTCCTTCATCTGTAAATTCACGAATCTCCGGACGAAGGTTGAAGGTCTCGAGACCCCGATGGAGTAGGTATCCATTTGCCACCCGAAGCTTGATATCCTGGCTCACTGGGCTACGGGACTCAGTTTTGAAGAGGCCTTGCTGTCCCAGGAGCCCAACACTATTTTGACACAATTGCTTGCACGGTTCATTCTCAATCTACGACCACAGACGCGTAACTTGAGGTAAGCGCATGTTCGGGCACCTCGCCTCCATGGTACGTGTCCCTGATGGTCGTTGCTGTTTCGTCAGCATTGATCAGATATCGACAACGGTGGCGACTGTGCTTTCCGAATATCTCAAATCTTCCTCAGAGAGAACGATCTATTGGGACGACCAGCTCAAAATGAACAAGGACCCATTCGAAGGTCTGGAGGGCGGCTTCTTCACGGCGGACTGGGATTTCAAGGTGTGTTCTAACACGCCATCCCTGCGACTCTCGGCGCTCACGCCAAGTCCCTTCGCGCAATCTAGCTCAAAATATTGCGGCAGCTTGTGGAACTGCAGCTCTGTCACACTCCAGAGATAAAGGGCACGATTGATCGCGCTTGGGGCGTGTCGCAAAACAAGCACAAGAAAAAAGATGCGGGAACTGCGCCACCGGAGGCAACTGACCCCCAGAGCCAAGGACAGCTGCAACTCGTACCCCTGGGTCAGGATTTACGGAGGAAACGATACTGGGCTGCCGATGGTCCGTGCGCTTTCTTCCTTATGGCCCGACACCCTATTTGGGTATATTTGCCAAAAGATCGTCTCTGAATTATTTCCTGAATCCCAATTTCGGCTTCACCCTTCCGGTTCATGTGCCCTAAATGTTCGTTGATGCTGACTCTTCCCTCTGCTGCCATTCAGATTCTCCACGGCTTTACGTCTCAACCAATCCATGGAAAATGACCGCAACTTTCCAAACGGTAGCGTCCACACGCGAGGAATACCTGCTAGTCCTCGAGGAGTTGAAAGCATCTTCCCCTCCCGAGCTGAAGAAAGGTGAAAAGAGATCGAAAATGGAGCAATCCCACTTGAATCTTGTCACCGTGTTGGATGGCCGCATCGAAGCTATTGACGCTGAACTTGCAGTGAGTTGGTTTCTTCCCCCGGAAATCCGGATGTCGTAACGATAACCCGAATTGCGGTTTCTCGACATTCCCCATCATTTATCTGTCCGCTTCAATATATACTGACTACCATTATCAGCGAGTGGAAAAGGCACGAAAGAAGGTTGAGGCTCGAAATGCACTTCTCGCCCGCGTAGCGCAAGCCGAAATTCGAGAGACACGGACACGGCGCCAGACTCGGAAACCAGATTACGTTTATACCAATACCGACTTTGATGACGAGGCGAGTTTGGGGCATTTTTGGCGGCCCGACCCTCAGCTGACTGGGTATTTATGGAATTTACAGGAAGATGGAGACGAGTATACTTACCAAGAGGCGGAGGCTTACGACGATGAGC
The DNA here is from genome assembly GCA_029289565.1 of Mycena galericulata. Lineage (NCBI taxonomy): Eukaryota > Fungi > Basidiomycota > Agaricomycetes > Agaricales > Mycenaceae > Mycena > Mycena galericulata. Next base: position 34,120 of record JARKIA010000558.1, on the reverse strand, counting down.
TTGACGACGACTTCCTCAATTTCCGAGACGACTCCGAAGGACCCAGTAACCGTCGGGCCTCAACGTCCAACGGCCGCCGGCGTTCTACAAGGACAGCTGTTCTGAATGCCAACGGCAAACGCGAAGCTGTACAAGAAGAACCGTGGGCTCAATGGCGAGGCGAGCGTCGTTCGACACGTCTTGGTGCACCAGTAGAGACCCAGCTCGATTTAGAACCACGGAACAAGCGTGCACGCACGGAGGACAGCACTATGAGCACAGGTTCCGTTGATGCAGCGTCAACTGCTTCACACGGTGCGAAGAATGGCCTCAAGTTGAAAACTTCAGGAGCAGCCGCTTTGAAACCAACCGAAATCGCGCTGGAACAGATCGCAGGGAAGAAGCGGTCCAAGTTCTGGGTATATGCCGTCGAGCCTATCCCTGGCGCGGAACCAGAGCCTGAGCTCCCATCCGATCCTGTCAATGGGGACTCATCAGTGGGGGACTCGCAAATGTCGGAGATGAATGGAGACAACTCGGATATGGACATTGACAGTCCGTCCCCCGGGCCTGGAAATGGCCGGGAGCTTCACAGGAGTCTAGACGGCAGCTTGTCCCCATTAATTTCAGCATGAGTTTGTTTTCCGTCTCTCGCATCGTTCTCTGCATACTATTTAGATCCTATTATACGCTCATTGACACCTCATGCACAAAGTTGAAACATCCACCATACCATTTGTTCGTTGTAACCCATAGCAATTTTTCATCGTCCCACCAATCAGATAGCTTGTAAATGGACCGTGCTTATGTAAATGGACGCCGCCCTCTCCCGTCAAATAAATAGCACAGGCTGGCGGAAGCGCTTTCCGCTCGTCTCATGCTATCACGAAATGCCCTCTCCAGCCAGGCCAAGCGTGTCTTTCGATTCCGAGGCTGCCTTTTTGCGAAGGAAGAGGTACAGCCGCATCGACCCTATACAAACAGTGCAGCAAGCCCTACTATTCCCGCTTCGGTCGACGACAAGGCCCTTGCCGCGCTATTCGATTGGCCCAAAGCCGCCTTCGGCTCCTCTTTTTCGAACACAGGTCTTTTCGGGCACCGCTCCCTGACCCATCCGGGTGCTCTGGTAGCCCTAACGGATGCAACTCTAATCCGCGCACAGCAGCTTACAGATCGTATCCTGCGTGCCCGAGAATCCCGCGCGGAGTTGCTTTTGGTCGTCAAAAACCTGGACAGGCTGAGTGACCTGTTGTGCGGGGTTATTGATTTGGCAGAGCTTGTGCAGAATGCACATCCCGAGCGGTTATGGGTAGAGGCTGCTAATTTTGCCCACGAAAAATTGTGCAACTTCATGACTGTCTTGAACACACATACTGGACTGTACGCAGTGCGTAATATAAAAACTTGGGTGTGTTCCCAATTCACACATCCTTCCGTTCAGGTATTAAAGGCTGTATTGAACGATCAAAGCATTGTCAAGACTCTTACTCCGGAAGCTCACGCGACCGCCCTCATCTTTTGGAGAGACTTCCAAAACTCTGCCATAGACCTACCACCCGAGAAACGAGACAGATTTGTCTCTCTATCGTCCGAAATTTGGGCGTTGGATCGGAAATTTCTCCAGGGTGTCTCGGCTCCTCGCCCACCGGCGGCAATAAAGCCCTCGGAGCTTGGGGGCCTCAAAGACAAGGGAATGGGTGTACGACTCCAGCTTCAGGCTCGATTTACACAGCGTGATCTACTTGTCTATCCCGGTTCCCTGCAAGCGCAAATGATTATGCGCTCTGCACCAGCTGAGGAGCCCCGGCGTCGCGTTTATATCGCATCCAACTCGAGTACGCCGGAGCAAATAAACGTTCTGGATACATTACTCCGTTCACGAGCAGAACTGGCTCAGCTGGTTGGCAAGTCGAGTTTCGCCCAGATGGCTCTCGACGATAAAATGGCGAAGTCACCCGGTTTGTTCGTCCATTTACCTCTCAGCAGTGTACTGACACCACGCAGGCCACGTCGGTCACTTCCTCGATGCCCTAATGGACCACACCCGACCCGCTGCTCGCAGCGCTTTACGCGCCCTGAGCATGCGAAAGCAAGCCCATTTAAACACGCAGCCGTTCCCTATTATCCAGGCTTGGGATCGGGACTTTTACTGTCCTCCTGAACCGCCAGCACCTCCGATTGCACTCCCTCCTCTCACGCTAGGAACTGTATTTATGGGGCTTTCTCGGCTACTGCGACACTTGTATGGTATATCGCTGCGGCCCGTGGGTGTAACGTCTGGGGAGGTGTGGCACCCCGATGTGACAAAGCTGGAAATAGTAGACGAGGAAAAGGGCGTCATCGGATGGGTATACGCCGACCTCTTTGCTAGACGGGGCAAGGCCAGCGGCGCGGCCCACTACACCGTTCGGTGTTCGCGAAGAACGGATAACGACGACGAATCTGGGGATCATATAGATTCCGGGACTGAAGAGTCTGTAACTGTGTCCCGCGAGTTTGAAGCTGTGAAGCGACACAAGTTGCCAGGCCAAGATGGTGTCTACCAACTACCGCTGGTCGTTCTGATATGCGAGTTTACTCGACCAACGCTCGCGCAAGGAGCTACCGTCTTGCAGTGGCACGAAGTAATGACACTATATCATGAGATGGGTCATGCGATGCACTGTGAGTAGAATTGAATATACAGCACGCATCTTATTGTTGTTGACCTTGTCGTTGCAGCCATGATCGGGAGGACCGAATACCAAAACGTATCAGGCACTCGCTGTGCCACGGACTTCGTGGAGCTGCCATCCATACTCATGGAACACTTCTTGAGCTCGCCCACAGTTCTGTCGCTTTTCGACGCTGAATCAACCTCCGGAGCCCGACAGAGCGGAAACCACCATGAAGATCCTTGCCATTCCATCGACACTTACTCGCAAATCCTTCTCGCGGCCATCGACCAAATTTACCACTCACCTACGGTCTTGGATCCCAGCTTCGACTCTACAGCCGAGCTAGCGAAGCTCCATAACACCCGAGGACTCATTCCCTACGTCCCGGGCACGTCCTTCCAAACTCATTTCGGACACCTCGTCGGCTACGCCGCGACATACTACTCTTATCTCTTCGACCGCGCAATTGCGTCGCGGGTATGGCGGAACGTCTTCTCCAAGGATCCTCTCAACCGGGAGACGGGGGAGAAATATAAACGCGAAGTTCTTAGCTACGGTGGAGGCAAAGACCCCTGGAAGATGGTTAGCACGCTGCTTTCTGCTCCAGAACTGGAAAGCGGTGACGCTCAGGCGATGCGAGAGGTCGGGCGTTGGAGGATTGAGGACGAGGTTGGGCAGCCAGGGCGTCATTGAGTCTTGAAGTCCTGTTGCATGGGGCAGTAGATTAGTGAGTGAATGAAGCAACTAATATATGTATTCCGGATAGCATGAGTATAACATAGATGTCGGGAAATAGCAGATAACGATAGCAATGGGCATAGCAAATGAGCGGAAAATGCGGGTAGGTAGAAATACAGTGAGGATGCGAAAATTGGTGGATACAGTGGATGCAAGGAGATGAGGGAAGCATAGACCTGCATGGATGGAATGAGATTGCGAGGACCAGATTCATAAGAAAATCTTACCATTTATGAAGTAACGAATGGCGTAGTCTGGTACGTGGCGTATTCGTTTCCGCCTCTGTGATGCTGTTCGAACAAACCGTTGATGAGATTGCTGGAGGCCTTTCCGTCGGGGAAGGCGGAATAAGCGACAGGGTTATCATGGGAGGGCATCGATTGAAAGCCAAAAGACTCGGCGACGCTTTGCTGTGTGATATAGTTGTGATCGTAGTTATGGCCGCCGGCAAAGGGTTCCTCAAATTGAGGTTCGTAGACAGCTGGGTCGTAGGACGCAAACAATTGACTCGAGGGTAAAAACTGGTCAGTGTAGTCCGCTATGTTCAGGACATGATAAGTTACAATGAAAAAAAAAATGGCTACAAGGAAGTTACGGACCGGCATAACTCGAGAAATCGAACACGAGGTCAGCGTAGTGCGCATCGAGGTTGACCATCCCCGTTGCCTCGGATGTTTGAGGCAGTGGGGTCACTTCTAATTCCTACTCAGCGACAGTAGGACCACAGAATAAGTCTCACCTTGAAGGACGGATTCTGATGCCGCAGGAGACTCCTCGAATTCTAAATCGGCGGGGTCAAAGAACTTGATATCCAAGAGCTGACCAGGTTTGAATAGATCTGTGTCGCCGTCACGATTGCTCGAGAACCAGTCGGCCAAGAGATCTGGAGTTCCGGATAAAGTGACGGTGACGGGGATGGGATCCGATGAAGCTCGGATGCGAGGGCGTTTAGCACCAGGCGCGCCCGCATCTGATAATCGGCGTTTTCGGCTCGTGGGGGAGGAAGGGGCAGAGTCGGGTGGAGACGGGAGAACAAAGGCGTCGGAGGTCGGGCCATCGTCAGTTCTAATGAGGCTGTCAATAACGGGCAGGAGATGCAGACGATAAGCATACCTAGAGCGCTTGCTCGAAATATACTCCGAATCGGAAGCGTCGGAACTCGAACGCTTGTGGCCCGACGTCGACGCGCCGGGGTCCGAAATGGGAGACGATGCGCCAGACGACACTGGTGACGGATAAACTCCCAGTTTTGCCGCTTCTCTTTGAGCCTGCAGCTTCTGCCACCGCTCCTCTCGCGCCTTTTCCTGCAGTTCTGGGGTGAGGTCTTTGACCGCCGCGGAAAGTTTGTTGGAGAGCGCGCTGGGGACGAACTTGGCAGCATACATCCCGTGCGCGTTCGCCTCTATCTGCACAAACTTCCCGTTGATGTCGGGAGGGAGAGGAGTCCCGCTGATGAAGTAACGGTGGGCAGCATCGACCATGTCCATACGCTTCCTGCCAAACTCTTCTCGCAGCACCAGAGTCCACCCCATTCGTCGGCGGACATCGACGAACCACTCCGATATCCTCTCAATGGACGACTCGGTCTCGTCCGCGATCTTCTGTTTGACCTCCTTCTTTGGGTATGGGTTGTGGAGGTGTCGGAGCAGCCATTTGTAGGCGGGCTCGATGTAGGGAGGGAGGGAGGCGTCGGGACGCACGGGATTGAAAGAGACCGATGAATCGGATATTGTATCGGTAGAATCGGTTGGAACGGATGTATGGAGAGTCAGATCATTGAATACGGTTTCCAATTGAGTCTGAAATTTGGCCGTGACCTCGGCGGAATGCGTCCGCACTGCAAGGAATGAGTTTGCAAAAATTGTCACTGTGGAAGCGACACTATGTGCTAGGGCCCTTGTATCGTCATCTAAGGTGTTTGTGTCTTGAGCTGCTTTGACGTCCAGGTCCAACTGTGCCCACTTGAGGGCAAATGCAGTGGCCAAACTGGTATCTTCGCTAGACAGGGAATCCACAAATTCGTCTGAAACAAGCAAAAGCCGTTGACGAAGGGTAGGTGGGGACATGGGTGAGTAAAAGAGGACAGCAATCAAATGGCTGAATCAACTTTCAAGTAGGGCAATTCAAACTCCGCATTGTTCATTGTACAAATAAAAGATAACAACTCCCTCCCTTATAGCTTCAGGTCGCGGCTGATCCTCACTGGTACTTGGAATGTCCGCTGACAAGCAATCCCTTCGGCGAATCTTTGACACGGCTGGCGCTATCAAGAGCCTCTGTCCCGCCTCCACATCCCCGAGCCCCACTGACACCACACCTATCCCGTCAATTACGCTCCCTCCCGCGCCGTCCATCTATCCAAAACTTCTCGGACTTGGTTTACATCCAAATACTGTCCAACAGCTCTCCCAGAGATACGATCGAAAAATCGGGGAACTTCATTTGTCGTCGCAGAATGCTCTGAGCCGGGCATGTCGTGATCTCGCAAGCTTACCCCGACACGCGGGCCTTATGCCGTTGGCTCAGTTGATGAACGGCGTCATTTCATCGTATACATCGAAATATTTGAAGGCCATAGACATGCTGGAGCAGCGTGCTCTTGCAGTGGTTTCCAACTTGAAACCTCCAGTTACGAATCGTCGAAAGACAACTGACTGCCCAGAACGCCGACCTTTCAACAGAGTAAGCATCTCCTCTACGTTAACGTTGGCGGCCTCTCAATGCCTTCCAGGAATTCATACCCTTTCTTGAAAAATACTTCGAGTATAATGCGAAGCCTTCCGCCGCCGATCGCGCCGCCATGGCGAAGAAATCCGGAATGGAACCCCGGCAGATCGAAGTCTGGGTATGTCGCCCTTCTTTTATTCACGCCACTTTGCTAACCGTGTTCGCAGTTCCAAAACCACCGCCGACGGGCCAGGCTAGAGGGCAAGGAATTGCGGGAACACCGCGTCGGAGACCCCGCCCCATTTGACCTGTGCTTGAAGTCGATGGAGGAGAAGATGGAACCGTACTTGGTTCCTGACCCTCTGCGGCAGTCGGTGGATTCTGATGGCTCGGAGGCGGGGTCAGACGACGAGGAGGACGACGAGGAGTTTTACAACGATAAGCCGGGGGTGCGTTCACCACTTTAACCCGATCCCGCATACTCACTACTTTACAGGAAGTGGATCTCACGGATGTGTTGAACCCCCCGCCAGCACGCCATGCTTTCCCGATGCCGTGGGCTCGTAGTTGCAAGGCGCCTGGGGCCATTCTGAAAACGCAACAATTTTCGTTCCCCCCACCAGAGTGGCCAAGAAAAGTTGCGGTGGAACCTGTCAAGCGTCCCGAGGTTACGATGGACGAACTTTCACGTGCATTCGGTTTTCTCCACGTTCGCGACGCGAACCGCGTCTTGTCTTTGCCATTCCAGATCGCCACCACCGTTATCCCTTCCCCCGCTCCCCATCCCGCGCTCGTGCGGGGCAAGTTCACTCCTGCTCCAGTCCTTGCCACGACGACTCTCAACATCGTGCCCGCCCCCCGTTCGCGACAGCGTCCCTTCCGCTCTCCTAGTCCCTTCACCCAGCCAATGTCGCTGGTTCCCGCGGGGACTCCAAGACGGAAGAAGGTTGCTGGTCCCCCGCGCCGCACCCCCAAGCGCATGAACAACCGGGGCGTCAGCCCGGCGACGTCCGAGAGCTCGACATTGCGCTACATGTCGGAGACCTCAACGATGTGCTCCACCTCCCCGCCCTCCCGCACCCCCTCCCTCGAAGCGAGCGACTTTTCCCCCTCCCGCACGCCCTCCTTCGGATCCACTGGTTTCTCGAGCCGCTCCTCCTCCGCCTCCAGCGGCCCCGCGACGCCCGTCGGCTCCCCCCTCGCACTGTCGCTCGATTTCAGCGGTTCATCATCCTACGGCGATCTCTTCGGCGAACAGCAGCAGCAGCACACTTCCCCCGTCGAGGCGCGCGGGTCTTCGCCATTCCCGATCGGCAGCAAACAGCCGTATCAGTTCGCGTTTGCGGGCTATGCGGGCTAAGTGTGCGACCGCCATTGTTCTCCCTTTGTGGGACCCTATTTGCCCCATTGTCCGAAGCGCATTGAGCGCTAGAGGATTGTGCTGCGTGGGACCGAGAGCTGTATGCGATGCCATTGCAGCGTGTGCGTATACCCCATGGCACGTCCCGAGTCTCGACGCGTCGCGATAGTGCATCTGACGCGGTTAATTGTGTATTTCCCTTTTCTCTTGCTATCTTTATGCTCTGCTATCACTGCTTTCCTTTGCTATGCTCATCGCTATGTTCCCATGCATCTCGTCTCTCATCCGCAAATATTGTATTATTCGGAATTGTATTCTTACTGTCTCTTTTCTCTTCTCTGTATCGCAAGACTCTCAAGCACTCAAGACGACGACGACAGCGCACAAATGAAGACACAAGACATTCGATTTCCCTCAAAAGTACAATAATCAACATTTGCTAGATTTAGTGTCCGTGTCCTTTTCCTTCTACATGAACTTTTGGAGCTGTGGGCGTCGCGGCGGGTGAGCATCGACTCGAGCTTCAAGATGAAAGGGACTTGCCATGCTCATCATCCCTCCTCCGCCACCGCCCATCTGGGACTTGAACACCATCATCGCCGCCTTCTGCATGACCTGGGACTTGAAGTCCGAGTTGCTGCTGCCGCCCAATAGCGAGCTCGCCTCCGTCATCACCATCTGCATGACGTCCCCGCTCTGCCCGCTGTTCATGAACGCCTGGATCGCCTGATAAATAAGATGAGTGTCGGGCCCCCCTGAAAGACTAATTAATGATGGTACGCCGACGGACCTGTGTGGCGACGGCGCCGCCGACGGCGTCCGAGCCCATGGACTCCATGTTCGACGTGTTGCCCTTGTGGTAGATCTCGTGGTGCGCATCCTTGGCCGCCTGCGCCTCCTCGTCGGTGGGCGCCTGGTGCTGCTCCTGTGTGTCGTGTCCATGTTAGCCGCGCCGAGAAACTTGATTAGGGGGGTGCATACAGGGTGGTTGGCGATGTGCTGCGACGCCTGCTGGTAGAGCTCCGCGTCGTCGGGGTTCTGCTGCGAGGCCTTGGCCGCCGCGTCCTGATCTGAGGAGATCGAATGTCGGTCGCTGTCTAAGTATGCAAAGATGCACTTACGGGAGCCTGGGGTCGATGAGTTGTCATGGTTATCAGGAAGCGAAACAACAGAACTCACCCATGAACTGCTGGGCGATATCGAGCAGACCTTCCTAGGGGGATGTTAGGTCGCGGTGCGCGGAGATTTGACTCGGAGAGCACCATTATAGTGGGGATAGGGGTGAAGTGAAGTGGGTGAGTTTGAAGAGTTACAACCAACAGTGCCTGTCTTTATATTTGGTCTGTTGTACGTGACGTCACTTGTACTCATTCGGACAGCGAGCGCATCGCCAAGCGTCTGACGTCCGAGAATCTCTCAGGTACATAGTGAAAGAAGAGTTCCTTCTGATACATTTGCTAATGGTACAATTGGGTGGTATGTTATACTATGCTATAAGGTATGGCGCAGCGGACAATTCTCCTTCTCATACTTTCACATCTTCGCCAGCAACGGGCGCGGTCTGCGTCGTTGTGGTTCCGGGCATGTAACTGGCCGCCACGTCGCGAGCGTGCTCGAGATGGGGTTGCGCAATGTCCCGGGCGCGCTCGAGGTGGGGCTGAGCGGTCGTCTGCGCCGCGACCAAATATTCTTTGGTCGTGGCGAGAGCCGCAGAGCCAGTTGAGAGGGCTGCGGAGCCCGCGTTTTGAAGGCCGGTCACTACATCGCCCGTGGTGTGCTCTCCATTGGGGCCGGAGCCTGGAGGTAGGTACGACTGAAGAGGGACATGAGCGATAAGTTCAACTTATTGCGGAACACTGCGTACCTGGGCAGTAGCAACTGCGCCGGTGGCCGCGCTGGCGGCAAGGTTCTTCGCTTGCTCGACGTAGCCAGCGCCAGTGGCCTTGGCGGCCTCGACATCGGAGCGCCCCTGGTCCACAGCTGCGCCTGTCTTTATGGAAGCATCGGTTTGAAGTCGGTCCGTCGCTGATTGGCCTGTCAGCGCAGGGCCCTTAGCCTTAGCGACAAAGGCGGCGTTCTCGGCGACTTCCTTGACTTGCTCGGCGTTCGCCTCTGTTTTCGGTAAGCAGATGGTCGGCAATGAATGTCAAAGGCTACTAACCGACTTCGCGGGCGATGGGAGCAGTGGGAGCATTAGACTGAGCCTGGGCGGCGGTGGTCTGGAACCTAATAGCTGATTAAGTTCGCGATACAAGGCATAAACGGGGTACTGACTCGGAAGGGTGCGAGGACTCTTCAACGTTGAAAATTTGGCCGGACATGATTGGTATGGATATTTCTGGTTGTGGTGGGTGGATATGAAGCTTAATGAAGATGCTGTTGGACGTCCCAAGCTTTTATACTGTTGTGCTCCAAATCCTGACGTTGCATGACGCGCCCAAGCCCCTAATCCGAATACGATCGTGTGACGTCAACAGCTCCGATCGCGATTGTCGATCATGAATTGCTCCCGCCGCACATGGTAAAACGTCCAGTCTGCAATGTGTTCTAGGGAATGAATGCAATAGCTACATGGATCGCGATGATGGGGTGGGAGGGTATCCGGGAGGGTCAAGACAAGCATACAAGATGTAAAGAACTGCGGTGGTGGTGCTGCATAACTGTCGATGAAGAAAGCTGGTATAAAACTTGCAAAAATGCGCATGTCCATAGCTGCGTGGATCCGGTTGCCGTGTCGTTAAATCACTGCGCCGGCTCGTCCTCCCACGAGCCCATCTTCAAGAACCTCGCCAGCACCTCCTCAGAGCCCCGCTTGAACAGCTCGACCCCGCGCGCAGGGTCCCACACCCGACTCCCCTTGCGCACGGGCGAGAGCGCGATGGGCGCGTCGGGCGGCGAGATCGGGCCGAGGGATGACGGTGGCGAGGTCAACGAGCCTTCATTCGAGGTCTGCCGTTCGACTGTAGTCGCAGGCGTAGGTCGCGGCGGCGGCGTCGATGTCTGGATCGACGTTTGAATCGAGGGCGTCGTAGGCGAAGCAAACATAAATTCGCGCGGCGACCCAGGTTGCTGCAGGGCAGGCGAAGGCGATGCGGTCGTCATCGAGAGGTCCGGCCCAGTGTGCACAGTGACAGGCGGTAGAACGTCGGCGGCGGAAGGCGCCCACTGCCGTCGGCCATCGTGGCGAGACGCGCGTTTCTCGTGGGTCGTTACCTTCGGGGGATCTACTTGAGTCCCCTGGTTGCGCATTTGGGGCGAGATAGTTTGAACACCACGTACTCGGTATTCCTTTTTTTTGCCTTTGATCGTGTAGCTAGCCGATATCGACGCCGATCCGCTTCGCGAACGCGCGGTTGTCGAGCTTTTCGTCGTATCGCCGTCGCTGTCGCTGTCGGGCGTTGCACGGGCGCGCTGTCGATCGTCCAACGAGTCGTCGTCGTCGTCGCCATCGTCCTCGTCGTCGCCGTCCATGCTGCTGGCCTCGGTACGGTTATCCCAGCTCCGCCCTTTTCGATATCGATCGCCCTCGAAGGCAGGTGCCAGTGGTACTGGCGACTGCGGCGTGCGAACAAGCCTCGAGGCATATTTTTGTATACTGGGAACAGCGTCCCATGCGTTTCCGTATGCCAAGGTAGCAGGTAACCCGTGCAGAGGAGAGAGCGGCTGCGACCACGGTTGGGACACTGACTCGGGCGTACCTGGGCTCATAAATAGCGAAGGCGACGGCGCGTCCGAGGAAGGAAAAACACGTCCAGGCATCTGGCGTGGCTTCTCCTCCCAAGGGAAGACGTGTTTTACTTTTGAACGATCAGGGGTGGCTGTTTCACCCGACTCCTCATCTCCAGTGACTTGTCGATAATGGCCTTGGCGCCGTAGAGACTCGGGAATCTCGGAAGGCGGAGGCGGTTGGAAGAATGCACTAGAATCTGGCGGAGGCGAGGGACCTGATGGACCCTGTCGGTAATGCTGCTGCTGGCTGCTTCGTTGATCCCGGCTATGGTGCGTTTGATCCCAGACATTAGGGAAGTACGTTTCGGAAGGAAAAGCCGATGCCGAAGGTACAGTCGTTGGCGGAGGATCAGTAGCAGCGTTCCAAATAAGCATAGGAGGGGATGCTGGCCGAGGGGCCTCTTGGTGGTGATGCTGCTGTTGATCCTGGTGGTGGTGCTGGTCGTGATGTTGCTGCGGGGGTTGATTAGGTGGTGGCTCGTCATGGGGTCTACCCGCATATGAGGCTGGCGTGGGAGTCGGGGGTAGAGAAATGGTCGGAAGCCGAGGACTTGGGGGGACTTCGTCGGGGCCTGGAGTCGGGAGGGTTTCCCATCTCGGTGGAGACCCGCTACGCTCTTGATGTTCCTCGACCTTTTCCTCTTTTTCCGGAGCCGCTTTCTGAGGGCGCATCAAATCAACGCGGCCCTCAAGAGGTAAGCGTATATATTCTCCTTCTCCAGCCCGACCGTCCGACGGCGGACCGCCAGGCTGCACACCTTGAATAGCAATTTTCCGAAGATCTTCCAAGCCTAATGCCGTACCGCTCGCTATGCTTTCCGAAATCGATTCGGGACCGGTACCGGTCTGGTCATCCCATGCTGAGATGTATCGCTTGACCTCGAACTCTGATTCGGAGACGGCAGGCTGAACACGACCATATTTGTCGTAGACTGCAAACCAGCGATCCACAAGAGTGTTATAGTCATAGGCCTGCAGTGGTCCGGCGTCGGCTTGAGAGCCATGCTTATGGAAAGGAGGACGGTAGGAAAGTGAGTTCCATGGCTTGTTAGGGCCGATAAAGTGAATGACAGAGATTTGAGAACCAAATCGTTCGTATGCTGGCGCATAACTACGGGAAGCGGTGTCAGCGACAAGCAAAGGAAAAACCACGCAGAGCCATCACTGACGTGTACGCGGCGGTTGGTGTTGTGTTATAAGTGAAACTGAGTCGATGCCAATCCCCTCCACGCCATTCATTAAGAATTCCCTGGTCTCCACCATCCCAGGTCCCCTTGGATTTTAGCAGAGTATTAAGTTCGGTGAATTTATCCTCTCCGGGTGACAGTACTAAAACACCCGAGTTGAAAATATCTGGCCACCCGACGTCGGGCACCGCAGAAAACTCGTAGGGTAGAGTGAAGAGGTGGGACAGCGGCCGGATGGGGAGAACGTCGGCGTCGAGAAAAATGATCTTGGAGTACTGTGTAAGACGAAAGACGTGCAACTTTGTAAGGACAGTGTTCAAATCGATACGGCCTAGAATAGTCGTTTGATCAGCCACTGGAGCGAACTGATGTGAGAGGTGGAGAGCCGGGAGACGCGTCAGAAACACTCCGCAATCACCCAAATGAAATCTATTGCAAAGAACGGGCAGACTGGAGCACATACACGCGTCGGAAGACGAGTGCCAGAGGGATAAGACTTACCAAGGAGTTTCAAGCCCTTGTCACTTTCCTGGGCAATGATTTCCACACCCACCACCACATTATATGCTCTTCTCAGTTGCTTGATAGTAGACACGTCGACAGACTCTGGAGTGACGAGACAGACTGTGTGGAAGTCGACTTCTGGAGAAACGGCGGGGGTGGGGTGTACATCCTTGAGTGCCCCCGCGAGAGTGAGTGCGCCAGGAAGATATGCGTCGGACGTGAGGAGGGTCACGAACGCAAAGGGAGGCGGGGGGGCCGCCATGGACGCAGAAGAAAAGATCCCTTCAGTTTTGTAGTGAAGTGTTTGCAACGGTCCGTTATCCGAAGGGGCCTCGACGCGCACCATCATTCACATCTGCATCCAGCCTCTTGAATCCCACTCATTTGTTCAAATCTCTTCTCTTCCCATTCAACCCCCATGGAATCAGCCACGAATCTCCAGGAATCGACCCTTTTTTTCTCGCCAGAGCTTCTTATTGTACGCGAAGCAACGCCATTCTTGTTTGATAGCTTCTATACAGGGCTCCGCACATCCGCATCTGAGCCACTTTCATTTGGAGCTTTCCTCGTTGATCCAAGGCTGTTTACGATTCCGCCCGCTTGAGTCAACGATAAGCAGGATTAACGAGCATGCGGCGAGTAGATGCTCAACCGAGCCGTAATTGAGTCGAGGCATTTACCTAGCGCGTTAGGCCTTGGTAGTTGCACACTTTCCAAGCTGAAGTTTCTTCCATTCCAAAATTCAGCACTTCAAGTTCAACGCGGACCAAAGTTCAGAAGCCTTAGCCACACAGGGACACACATCGCGTCCGACATACCCCGACGTCATGCCGCGGTAGGTGGACTACTAGATGTCTTGGACGACGAGCAGGCTTTCCTCGCTCCCGCCGGCACTCCGCTTTTCTCTTCTTGCACCTGTACGACCCGCACGACATCCTTCGCTTCTTCTCTGGACACGCCATAACTCTTCCTGGCCAGGCTTTTTTACCCGAACACCTATCCAACGCTTTTCATGGACAAGAACCGCGTTCTGGCTCACCCCCATAGCCGGCGGGTTGGCCCTGTACTTTAGACCAGAGCAACAGTCCCTAATACCCTCCATAATTGCGTCCCCAGCCATTATTCCTTGTCAACGGCCACCTGGTCCCTATCCTGTTATCGCCTCTTCTTCCGATTACGAGCTGACAATTGGGGCTCGAATATTGGCCGCATTTCATCACCGCATATGGGAGCCTCTCCTCACCGCGACCCGCTTCCTGTACCTCTTTGCTATCTTCTTTCCGGTCATCATCTCCAGCCCGATGCTTCTCGTCGGAAGACCAGAAAAAAGATACCGTGGGGACCGGTGGGGTGCGGTATGGTGGTACAACTTTCTCGTCAGCAGGATGGAGACCGCCGGTCCAGCTTTTATCAAGGTGAGGGCACACTCCGTAGTCCTCGCCCGCCGGCCTTACGTGAATTAGCTAGCACAATGGGCAGGTTCACGCGCCGATCTGTTCCCTTCTCTGCTGTGCGACAAGCTGGGTCGACTTCACTCCAGTGGAACGCCGCACTCATTGGCCCATACACGGAAACAGATCGAAAAAGTGTTCCAGCGTCGGTTTGAGGACATTTTCGAGAAATTCGACGAGTCTCCCATCGGAACGGGTGCCATTGCGCAGGTATGGTACTCCCCTTCATTCCGGTGCAGATCATGATTTTGTATTCCAGGTCTATAGAGCTACCTTGAAACAGGATTTGATCCCGCCGTCGTATCTAGGACCCCGACGACACCGAAAGGGCCGGGCTGGCGCGCTAGCTCCGGTCATCCTCCAGGATCCTCCACCGTCAGCGCCTACAGCGACCGTGGCTATCAAGGTTCTCCATCCACGTGTCAGAAAGACCATTTCACGGGATCTCTCCATCATGTCGTTCTTCGCCCACTTTATATCACTCTTCCCCGGAATGCAGTGGCTTTCGCTGCCCGAGGAAGTGGACGTTTTCGGGAAGATGATGTTCCAGCAGCTGGACTTGCGACACGAAGCCGAGAATCTATTGGGATTTGAGACTAATTTTGCAGCGAGGAAGGTGCCGGTCGCGTTCCCGCGGCCCTTGGTAGCGTGGTCAACGACCGACTTGTTAGTGGAAGAATACGAGAATGCGCTCCCGCTTGAGGCATTTCTGAAGAATGGAGGAGGACCGTTCGAGGATCAAGTAGCGACAGTAGGGCTCGATGCGTTTTTGGCAAGTCTTGTCGTTAAAATGCGTTGACCGTCGCTGATCGTTTTCGAAAAATCAGAACATGCTTTTACTCGACAATTTTGTTCATTCAGACCTCCATCCGGGAAATATCATGATCAAATTCAGCAAACCGCCCACGACCCGTTTCCTCCTTGGAAGCATATTCCATTCGTTGTTCCACAAAAGTGAAGTGGGGCATGTGCCTGAGGCCCTCACAGTGGATTCGCATTCCGACGAGATCGTTTCCAATCTCACCAAGCTCATCGACCAGCCGGCGGCGTGGCGGGCTGAATTGTACAAACTCGGCGCCGAGGGCTACATCCCAGAAATTGTCTTCATCGACGCGGGCCTGGTCACCACGCTGTCCGAGGTCAATCGGAAGAACTTCCTCGACCTCTTCCGCGCCATGGCTGAATTCGACGGGTACCGGACGGGACAGCTCATGGTCGAGCGGTGCAGGTCTCCGGAGCTTGCGATCGAAACCGAGACATTTGCGCTGAAGATGCAGCATCTCGTCCTTAGTGTCAAGCGCAAGACCTTCTCGCTCGGGCAGATCAAGATCTCGGATATCCTCACGGAGGTGCTCAAATCTGTGCGGGAACACCATGTCAAGATGGAGGGTGACTTTGTCAATACCGTTATCAGTATTTTGTTGTTGGAAGGTATCGGGCGGCAGCTTGATCCCGGACTTGACTTGTTCAAGAGCGCACTGCCCATATTGCGGCAGCTGGGTGGGCAGATGGCAACTTCTGCCAATATACAGTCTGAGAGAAAGACCGGCAATCTGGGGGCCATGTTGAAGGTGCGTGTTTCTTTCTTACCCGTGTACCAAGTCACTGAACTTTGATTTTTCAGACGTGGGCTTGGCTGGAGGCCCGCCAGCTTATTTCGGCGTCTCTTGTAAATGCGGACGAGTCTGTCAAGTATGGATGGTAAGAAATTTCGCTTAACTTGACCGAAGGATCGAACTCACTCCTTGTTCAGGCTTTCGCCTACTATATAACGTAGAGTACCGGTATTATCGAGATATATCATTATTGGGTTCAGAAATAATACAACTCTTCAGCAGACGGGAAAACGGCTCGATTCTTATCTAATCGCGTCGTACGTCTCACAGCCACTGATCTGTCGCCTTTGAATTTTTCTCAGGCCCTAAACATTTCAAAAAGAGAGAGCCTGGGATATTTCCAAGAAGTGGTATTAGCAATTTCGCGGCAACACGAACGCAAAAATTACTCATCACCTGAACTGACCAAAGATGTGCGCTCTATATCAGGCAAAAAAGCGAACAGTCATCAAAACCAAGTGAACAGTCATCGCAATAACGAAATCTTACGTATAAATCGTCTGTGAATTTCATGCGCATCCATTATTCCTGTCTTCGCCTCCCCCCGCACAAGTTGCCATGTCCAAAATTGTCATCGTAGGTGGAAGTCCGGCAGGAGGTGCAACCGTTGCTCGCACTCTCGCCTCCAAACTCCCTACCGCCAAAGTCACTCTCATAAACGCGTTACCATATGCCATATCTCGCCCCGCTCTCCCTCGGATGACCGTCTCTGGCGAGAACGACCTCGTCGAAACCGCCCTTATCCCCTTCGACAAGTTGTTCACCGGCTCGAACGGTACCTTTGTCGAGGGCACCGTCGAGACTATCCAGGCGGACAAGAAAGGTGGCCGCGTAGTACTCGCGGATGGCCAACAGATCCCCTATGACGTGCTCGTTCTCGCGCCAGGCTCGATTTGGGAGGGTCCCCTGGACTTCCCGCGCGACAGCAAGGCGGTCAACGCGTTCATCGACGCGTCCCGCGCCCAGTTCAAGAAAGCGCAGAAGATTGTACTGGTTGGTGGAGGTGCCGTCGGAGTAGGCAAGTAGTTTTGAACGCGATTGGGTCAGCTATGGTTGCTTACATTTTTTCCCAGAATACGCCGGAGAAATCAAGGACATCTGGCCGGTATGTCTACTGCCACGTATCCCTGCGCAGTACTCACGTCCTAGTAGGAGAAGGAAGTCACCATTGTCCATGGCGACAGTGGGCTTGTGAACTCCACATACTCGGCAAGCTTCCGCAAGGGGCTTGAAAAGGCGCTTCACGCTCGGGGAGTCAATATCCTTTTGGACGACTATGTCGACGAGATTCCCGCTCCTGGTTCCGCTACCGTGAAAACACGCAAAGGAAATGTGATCGAAGCTGACCTCGTCGTAAGTTTATCATCTTTGCCTCACGGCATTCGCAACTTATTTATCCTTCAGATACCCACCAGAGGACCCCGCCCAAATACCGAATTCGTAGGCAAGTCCCTCGGCGCCGACACCCTCGACGAGCAAAATCAGATCAAAGTCAAGCCTACATTGCAACTTCTTCAGCATCCAGATATATTTGCACTCGGAGATGCCATCAACACCGTCGAGCAAAAACAGATAATGAAGGCGAACGCCCACGCCGGAATCATTATTGCGAATATAATCGCCTACCTTTCAGGTAAAGCTCTCAAGCCTTACAAGGGTTCTCCCGAGATGATCATCGTCACCAACGGCAAGTACTTATCTTTGATGTATCCCAATGCTTACTCTGGCACTGTTACAGGAAAGCAAGGTGGGCGGGCGTATCTCGGTATTCTGTGGGGCATTACCTTGGGAAATTGGTTCGCCAGGATGGCCAAGTCAAAAGCCCTCTTCGTTCCCATGGCTCGTGGCTTCATGGGCTATTAGTTCCATCTATCGTCTGTCTCGTCACTCGTGTTTCTACCCCCACTATCCTTATACTTGTCATTTTCTTTTTTACTTTACGCAATTGCCGAATAATGGATGGAAATTCATGGATAATTGCTTCACGCAGTCGCCCGACGGCAGCACTGGCGCGTGGAAATATAGTTACAATGCGAAACTATCATTCACCGGTCTCCTCCTCGAAAGGAGAAAGGTTCGAGCTCGATTTCGTAATTCGATAAACGTTCGGTGTGTTGAAGGTTGCCGTCACGAAGGGACGCGTCGTAAGTATAAGGGAATGGAGAGGCGTAAGACGCCAAAAGGGATGCGAGGTGGTGCGGCGGAGACACGGAGATGGTGAATAGAAAAAGGTTCAGTAAGATTCAGATTGAGACTGTTACCACAGCAAGTTTAGTTGTTTCTTCGTTCTCGTGTATGAAGACTCAAGATAGCCCACGAGACTCAAAGCAACAAGCAAGGATGATATAGCAGTGTGCTGCCCGCACCGCCGATTTTGCCATCGAGCGACTGCGCGAAGGTCAGCGTCACGAAGGGACGCGTCGGGTGAGGAGCTGGGGAGGCGTAAGGTGCGAAAATTGACGTTAGGTAGTCGGGCGCTGGCATTCTGGTGGATATAGAAAAAGATTCAGGGTTTCCGAATGCAGATCTATATAGTTGTTTCTTCGTTCTCAGGATACTTAGCACACGAAATTCAAAGTAGCAACAACGATGACATAGCAGACTGCAGAGAGCAACTACACAAAACACCACGACTTTGGAAAGCAAAACAAAACGACGCGAAAACAATAAGACAAGAAATCCTCGGCGTCCCCTCCCCCCAAATCCAAGTGTACACATCTCCACGCCCCCAGCTTTACAGAGTGTCTGACGCATAGCGGCGGAGGATAGTGTTTTCGTTTCAGGATATGCTTGTGGGCGTGGATGCCTTGTGGGCGTGATGCCTCGTTGGCTTCGGGCCTTGTCGGCGTGGGGCGAAAGAGGGTGGGCGCTGCGGGCGTGGGGTGCCTTGCGGGCGTAGAGCAAAACGACACCAGGTGCTTGTGGGCGTGGGGTGCCGTGTAGGCGTGGGGCGACTGTCGGCGTCGAGGTGGAACTCGGACGAGACGGGCGGGACGGAGACACGGCGGGACGACCTGAAGAAACCAATAAGTATCAAGTAGAAAAAGAGAAAAAGCGAAGAAACTAACCACAAGCAAACACTCTTTCGCACCAAAACCACTCCAACCCGACAGCTGCTCAGCCCGACGCTTCCCGAATCGAAATGCGTCCACCCTCCGGGCCTGCGTCGTGCTGAGTCGTGTCGACCACGGACCACGGCGTGCGGCCGGCCAGACGTCCCCAATCGGCCGCACCTCTTGGTCTTCGCGTCGTGGTCCTGTCGGTGGTGGAGTGGTGGTGGTGGTGAGAGTGAAGCTGCAGTCATCGTCGCCGTATCGTCTCCGTCGACAGGGCATGCGGCGGCGTCCAGACAGCGGGGCGGTGGGTGGTCGGCGGAGGGGTGGACAATGTCTTAACCATCGGCGGGCCCCACCTATCCGTCCTTTCGCACTGCGCACAATCCCTATTGGCAGTGCCCATCTCGTCCTCCTTCTTGGGACTCCGAAGCGCCGACAAGTCGCGTGCTCAGCGGGGGACGGCGCCGAGCGGGATGGTGGGTGTGCGGAGAAGAGAGGTGCGCGAGATAGTGGAGACGGTGCTTGAGGGTCTTCCTAGCCAACAGGGCAAGGGCCGGCGACGGGATAGCGGTGCGGACGAGCATCGGCGGCGGTGGACTTGATGTCTTAGTGCCACGGACCTCGACCTATCCATCCCGTGTACAGCCCATCCATCCTGTAGGATGGCTGAGGTCCGTCTCGTTGGCACGCTGGTCTCGACGGGGGGCGGCGTCGAGGGAAAAGGTGGGCAGCGGAGGAGAGAGGTCGACGATGGAGACGGAAGCTTGAGGTGTCATCCCAACCAGCAGGGCAAGGGTTGGCCAAAGGGCAGCGGGGCGGCAGAGCGTCGGCGGGAGGTGGACCTGGGTCTTAGTTCCGGCGGACCTCGGCCTATCCGTCCAGTGGGCGACCCATCCGTCCTGCAAGATGGTTGGGGGCGCGTCTCATCGTCGTCGCGAGTCTCGGCGGGGGGGTGGCGTCGAGGGAGGAGGTGGGGGGACGGCGAGAAAGAGATGTGGGTGGTACGGGCGCGCTTGGTCGCAGCTAGCAGTCCTGGCTGTCGGCGGCAGGACAGCGGGGCGACCGGGTGTCGGCGGAGGGTGGACGAGGAGTCTTGGCCTCGGCGGGTCCGGTCTATCCGTCCGTTCGCGCGACCAGCTTGCTGCATGATAGCTTGATGTCGACTCAAGGTACAGCGCGCTACGGAAGAAGCGTCAGTCACTGAATCTCGCAACGGCGAGAACGAGTACATACCCCGACCACGAACAGTATGCTCAGCCCGGCGGGAGGCACCACCCCGTGAGAGACGCTGAAACGGCGGGTCAGTATTGACGTCGCGAGAGACGATGGGAGAGGATACTCACTAGGCGAGCGGCCAGCGGCTAACGGCCGAGCGTAGCGGCAGCGGGGAGAAAGGCAGCCCGGAGGCATGAGGATGAGGAGGACGCCCGAGGGCGAGGAGAGAGGAGATCCATGGAGGAGGAAGTGGGAGAGGGAGGAGCGAACTGAAGATTGACAGTGGGTGTGTACCCAAATTTATACGGCGAGTGTTTGCGCCTGTGTCTGCACTTCGTGACCGTTAGCCACCCAGATTTATTTGCTTTCTGACCGATATTTGCATTCCTTTCAGTTCCTTTCTGAATAATCCTCTCATTGGCTGGAGTGGAATGGAGATGACGCCATTCGGAGGTCCGCTAAATTTAGATGGCTGCTTTCGGCGCGTCGAAGCAAATTTGGTGGTGTGTTGCACGCATCCCAGCACAAAATCATACATTCGAGGACACGCTTGAGAAAGACGAGGAAAAGACC
This sequence comes from Mycena galericulata, assembly GCA_029289565.1. Taxonomy (NCBI): domain Eukaryota; kingdom Fungi; phylum Basidiomycota; class Agaricomycetes; order Agaricales; family Mycenaceae; genus Mycena; species Mycena galericulata. Next base: position 13,388 of record JARKIA010000558.1, on the reverse strand, counting down.
CGAAAGTTTAACTTCAAGGAACTTCATACGGAATTGGCCACCCGGAATACGATAAAATCCAGCAAGCAGGTAAGTTTGGGATTTTGTCCAGCTTCGTGACAGCAGATCTCGTTTGAACATTGTTTAACTCTTGATACCGAGGGGTCGTGGGTGCTTAGGCAGGTGGGGGCAATGTAAAGTGGCCGAAAGAAAAGATTCAAAAGAAAAAGAAAAATTGGAAAAATGGCCGTGATGGATCAGTCTCAGATTCTCACGCTTAGTACCGCGCAACGGTTGCGCAACGGAGAAGTCCGCTTGGGAGTCCGCCAAGAGTTCTGCTATATGCTCATCATAACACCTCAAGGGCAGTTCGCTTCGACAGCTCAATTCTGGGTTTACTGTGTCTGCTAGAGAACATTTCTGCGAAAGACGATGGGTGTACCCTTCCCGAACTCTATGCTTCCAATCTATTGTATTTTTATCCAGTTGCAATGCCAGAGAAATTCTATTGTTCTAAATCCAAGCGCGCTCGTATTGGTTGGCGGGCTTGACCACGCATCCCAATTGCTTCGCGGCCGACAGCACCCAGTGTGGGTTGCGCAAAAGTTCTCTAGCCAAGAAAACGAGGTCTGCTTTACCTGACGTGAGGTACGATTCAGTGATTTCTGGATCCATGATCATTCCGACAGCGCCGACAATGAGGGAAGGGTGGGCTTTCTTGATGGCCTCTGCAAAAGGAACCTAGACACAAGTATTTCATGTGGAACATCGCAATGTGAGGTATCTGTTTGCTGACCTGGTAACCATGAACGAGAGGAATATGCTGCTTTGACCAGTTTCCACCAGACGTGACGTCGAGTAGGTCAATGGCACCAGCGCTCAACAGCTTCTCGGTAAGAAGAATGGTTTGCTCCACACCCCACTGAAGCCAAGTGCCGTCTTCAGCCTTTTCGGGCCCTTCTGCCCAGTCTGAAGCGCTGAAACGGACGAAGAGAGGCTTGTCCCATGCTTCACGGACCCGCTGAATGAGTCGCAAAGGGTACCGAAAACGATTTTCGAGGGAGCCCCCATACTGATCAGTACGGTTGTTCGATAGCGGGGACAAAAACTCGTGAGCAAGATATCCATGAGCGCCGTGAAATTCGATGAAATCGACTGCAAGCCATGGTCAGCACCGCACGACATCCAGGGGAAGGACCTGTTCACATCCAATCTCTTTGCAGCGTTCAACAGACGCGACGAACGCGTCTTCGACGTACTTCATGTCTTCTTCAGTCATGGGCTTTGGGAGGGGGTAGGTATCCGAGAAAGGTATCGCGCTCGGACCCAACACTGCGAGGCAAGTCAGATACTCAATTGTTGGGGAGATGGATGAACTCAAACCATTGTCGGGCCACCCATTTTCATCTTTCTGTGCGACCCAGGATGTTCCATGGCCTGCTTTGTCTTTGATCCACGGAGCGTAGGTTGTGGCCTTGCGGCCTGCGTGAGCAAGTTGAACACCAATCTTGGTGTCGTGGCTGTGACAAAATTCGACGATCCGCTTCAAGGGTGCGATTTGGCTATCGGTCCACAGGCCCTAGATGCAGTGTTGAATACTGGTTGAAACATCACCCATATCTGAACTTACGGCGTCTTCCGGAGATATACGTCCTTCGGGGGTGACGCTAGTCGCTTCTAAGACGATAGCACCTACACCGCGAGTGGCGAATCCCTGGAGACCGGCGTAAATAAGTTATAACTCATAAAGTAGGATCGGAGCGGATACGTACGCCAATATGAACCAAATGCCTTGATCGAAAGAATCAGGTATGATATATTTTCTGTCAATAGAGACTACCAGTCGGTTGCATGGCCGTCAGAGGAACTTAAGGGTCGTCAGATCTGAGAATGTATATGAGTTCGAAATTCAATACCTGTACTGGCACATCGGAGACTGAAACGGGTTATTTCGACCTAATGGTGACCCTAAGCCTAGACGTACCACGAAGATCCGATTTTTGAACGTTACGCCCTTGATCTCCAATGGCTCGAACAATTTAGGCCGAGTACCACCCTGCCGTTACAAAAGTGGGTCCAAGAAAGTCGGAAGTTGATCGTAAAAACAACGAACGGTGCGTGTGCCTATGGCGGGTTCATTGAGGGGATAATATTCGCGAGCTCCTGGAACAGCCTTGTTTATGTGAGACATGGGTTGGATAAGGGATGCGTTCTCAGCGCAAGGCGAGATGGATGCCCTTTATAGCGATTGAACGGATTTCTAATCAAACCTTGTAAAAATAAATTTCCAATCGCGCGATCACCGGGCCGGCGGGCATAAACGGACTCCCGGGCCTGGGCCCGGTGCATCTTATTCGGATCCGCTGTTCGGATCCTCGGCTGGGGATCCGAACTCGTCCCAAGCCCAACCGATTCTGAACCGAAGAAGCCTTCAAGAAGCCTCATGAAGCCTATTAGTATTCCAAAAATCCTCCTGGAGCAATTGCACCAGTTGGAAAGTGATGCCGAATTCACAGGCACTCTTCCTCGAATCACCTCATCCACCGGTAGCCAATATTTTGCGAAAATCGGCCACCGTAATGAGGAAGAACAATACGTTGGAGAAGCGGAATCTCTCAAACAGATCGCGATTGCTTCCCCGGGACTCGCACCGCGTGTACTGGCATCGGGTATCCATGAACAATGGCCTTACATGATCTCAGAATACAAACAGTTGTCGTCTCTGACTGACACGGCAGCGAGACGTCTAGGAAAACGACTTGCGACGGAACTCCACCAATACAAAGGATTGAAGGGTTTCGGTTTCGATGTCCCTACCTACTGTGGAGCAACCCGGCTGCAGAACGGATGGTTCGACAGCTGGGACGCCTGTTTCAGTGCCATGATAGGTGATTTGTTGTCCCAGTTGGTTAAGAAAGGCGGGTTTTCTTCACTGTGTACCAAAGGGGAAGAGGTCAAGAAGGCGTACGTGTGTATTCTTGCACTCCACAGGCTACCGTGTTGAAGTATCGCTTCCTCAGCGTTATTCCCAAGCTGTTGGGTGCGCTAGCCGGCGCTGATTCACTTAAGGCTTATGCGTAGCTTACAAATCTAGGCCCCCTGGTCATCCAGCCTGTGCTTCTTCACGGGGATTTATGGAGTGGAAACATGGGATGCGAACTAAGCAGTGGGGAGCCAGTAATTTTTGACCCCGCTTCTTTCTTTGGGCACAACGAGGCAGAGTATGCATTGTTATTTGCGTTCTACATTTAGTTGATTTCAATATAAAATCAGCCTTGCGATTGCTAGAATTTTTGGCGGAGTCCCCGATGGCTTTTTCACGACGTATCACGAAAATTTGCCCAAGACAGAGCCTGTGGAACAATATCGACTACGAAGGGATCTGTACGAACTCTTCCATCTCCTGAACCACACGCTTCTGTTTGGAGTAGGGCTTCAACTTTACTCCGAAGCAGTACAATCTGAAAAAAAATCCGGCTAGGGCCATTATGCGTCAAGTGCGGAGAGAAAAATGGACATTTTACTTACAGCAGGACTATGAGGAAAGGGTGGAAAAATGCATCCATAAAGCAGAAATACACGACGCATGTAAAACTCGATTATGCTTTTTGCTCGGCTTCCCAGACCACGACAGGCAGCTCTTTGGCGGGTGCCGAGTCGTTGTCTCTGTGAACAATCCCGCAACTAGGAAGGTTTAGAAGATCCCACATGTCACCCACACCGTGCTTGCGCTACTAAGGGCAGTATTCAGCCGTGTCACACACGGTATCAAATTGAACGTACCTGACGCATCAAGGTCATGGTGCGGGGATATCTCTCGGAGACGCCGCCGACAGTGACGGTAGCATGTGCGTCATCGTCCCATTCTGGGATAGGATCGGACGTCGGTGGGGATGGCATACGATGCGTTGAAGGTTGGATGGGAAGACGGAGGGAGAGCACGGGTGGAGAGGCCGTAGTCGGCGAGCTGACGACCCCGGTGGTCAAGCGAGAATTGGCAGGAGAAGGGTAAGGGTTTTCGGAGAGGCGTCGACGTTTAGAGGTTGCTATTGGAGAGCTAGACTCATGGGAGTGCTTGGGAGCTTTGGAAAACGCATCATTTGCGCCAGGCTCCCCGACTCGTGGGCCCACATCCTCTACCGCGACTTCCACCTTCCCGCTTTTGGGAGGGGGAGGCAGAAAAGTGACCACCCGCCTCTCTGAGGTTGCGCTCATACCGCTAATCTTGGCTTTCGATGTCGGCCCTGGCAGACGGAAGGCAGCCGTCGTCTTGATACCGTCTATCTTGGGTTTGATTTGTGCCGGAACCTTGGACTTCTTTCGGACTGGTAAAGTGGACCACTCGTTGTCTGGGTCGGATCCAAAGAAGTTGTATGCGTCGCTCTTCTGCCGTTTGAGTGTCTGGTTCGATTTCTTAGGAGAAAGACGTTTGCGAGTGGACTGGCGTTTTCGGCGGGGAGATGGACTAGGGGTGGGGGTAAATGAATGGATGGGACTGGAAGGGGGAAGTTGAGAAAGTAGATTATGATCAGGTCGACGGCGAACGGCGCTCGACTGCGAATGAGGATCCGATGTAGTGCATTGATCGACTGACGGGCTTATCTGTCCGTTAGTTGGGGAAGAAGCAGGGAGCAAGTGATGGGTAAGTATATTGGTGGGTGCTTCCCTAGAGGGAGCTGGGAGGTGAGTGGCAGAGCCGGAGGTCATTGCCCCATGATGAGCGAAGTTTGGGTTTGATGTGGTTTGAGACATTCGGATGGGGGCAAGTCTTGATTCTGCGGGACCTATGAGCCATGGAAAATTGTTCGGGCGATGAACGCACGGGACTGATAGAATGTCGAGCTTATCTGGATCTTAGAAGTTCCGACAGAGGTAGGTTTTGTTTGAGAGTTGTTCAACAAGTAGGTAGGATGAAAAGGACGCAACGACGCAGAAGTAGGCGGTCGAATGGGTGAAGAGAACGAGATGTGGCTCCGGGAACCTTCATTGGATGCAGTGGTGCGTCGAGCTGCGAGGTAAGGTGCCTTGGGAGGCGAGGAAAAAGAAACTGGTGCAGGAGTTCGATGTTTCTTCTTCAGATTTATTTTTTGGGGAGGGGAAGCAGTGGAATTATGCGCATATATTGCGCTAGAAACCTGCAGCAAAGCATCTCTAGGGTCGACATCCGTGCTTGAAGGATCTTGGGCATCTTTATCACCGGAGGCGATGTCAGCTACCGGAGGGGTTAAGTCGATAGGTGGATCTGTGGAAAGGATGGGTGCATTTATAGGCGTTGATCCTGGTATAGCAGTGGTGTTGGTTATTGTTCTCATTTCTGTGTCCTTGTCGGGACGCGAGGAGTTCTTGGTCTCCGACTTTTTGGAGGATTTGAAGCAATCAACTATTCTTCCTGTAGGTTGTTTTCTGGGAGCTGGTTTGGGGCGACGATCGACAACAGGTGCAGAAGCACGGGTAGCACGGGTAGCAGCATTGATCTTTGCGATACTGAAAGGATTGGGCTTGTATACAACGGATTCCTCTCTGGATGATATGTCCAAATCACTAGGAGTTTCCTCGACTATGGTATTAGTAGCGTCATCATCGGAGGCGGAATCCGAGTCCGAGTCATTAGTTTTTGTGAATCTGAGGTTAAAACTCCAAACGTCGGACGCCGGTGCGCTCCGGCTGGCCTCGACTGGCATGGAGATGAAGAGAACGCTGAACGAAGAAAAAGATAGAAGAATTGGATGCGATCTAAACAACCGCACACAACGCCTTGGGCTTGTTCGTCATCCAAATTCTCGTCGCCGCTGCCCGGCGCGCTCCCCGCTGACCTGCATACCATAACCCGGACGTGTAATTGTATCTTTATTCCGTGGCTGTCTGCCGTAGGAAACAACTTCGGTCCGTTGGCTTTAGAACATGAGCCAAGGTATTCATGAGCCTTGACCAATCTCACCTGCCTCTGAAATTTCTCAGAATATGAAACCCAAGACCCATATTCCTACGATGAACAAGCCTATGGGGACGCTGAGGAAGCAGAATATGAAGACATAACCCAAGAGGATTGCTGGACCGTCATTTCTAGCTTTTTCGACCAAAAAGGTCTCGTGCGGCAGCAGCTCGACTCTTTCGACGAGTTCGTGCAGAACACGATGCAAGAACTCGTCGACGAGAACTCCGACCTCATACTAGACCAAGCAGACCAGCACACGGGGCACGACTCCGACATGACTCGTCGCTACGAGATCAAGTTTGGACAGATCTACCTTTCCCGTCCCACTGTAACAGAGGCGGATGGTTCCGTGGTCCCCGTGTTTCCGCAAGAAGCGCGTCTTCGGAACCTTACCTATTCCGCTCCGCTATACATCGAGATGAAAAAGCGAGTCCTCGTTGGACGCGAGGATCCAGAGGGGATGCCGGGAGACATTGCATGGGAAACGGAGCAGGATGACAATCCGGAGGATACTACGAAAGTGTGGATTGGCAAAGTGCGTGTACTTCACTGATTTTCCTCTCCACCTGTCCGACTCTTCCACAGGTCCCCATCATGTTGCGTTCCACGTTCTGTATACTGCGAGGACTACAGGACCAGGATCTGTACGATTTAAACGAGTGCCCGTATGACTCAGGAGGCTACTTCATCATCAACGGGTCCGAGAAGGTCTTGATCGCGCAAGAGCGGATGGCGACAAACCATGTCTATGTGTTTGCCAAGGCCCAGCCTTCTCCCATAAATTTCCTGGCAGAGATTCGTAGCGCGGTAGAAAAGGGTGGGAAGACGATAAGTCAGTTCCAAGTCAAGATGTTCCACCGTAACCAAGAACGATCGGTGAGTCCTCAATTCACAACAATAGGATGTTTTGTGACGTTTAGTATAGCTCGGCAATGTGATGAAGGCTACAATCCCGTATATCAAAGTCGACATCCCAATTTGGGTTGTTTTCCGCGGCCTCGGCGTCATTTCGGATCGCGATATTCTCGAACATATCTGCTATGATATGCAAGACGCGCAGATGCTCGAGATGCTGAAACCATGCATCGACGATGGCTTTGTCATTCAAGACCGTGAAGTCGCGCTCGATTTCATTGGCAACCGTGGCACGACCACTGGTCTGTCTCGGGAGCGTCGCATTCGATATGCCCAGGAAATCCTACAGAAAGAAATGCTACCGCACGTTTCCATGGCGGAAGGCTCAGAATCCAATAAAGCGTACTTTTTCGGATATATGATTCATCGTCTGCTACTGGCTGCACTCGAACGACGAGAGCTGGATGATCGCGACCACTTTGGTAAAAAGCGTCTGGATTTGGCAGGACCATTGCTTGCCAAGCTTTTCCGTATCCTGTTCCGAAAACTAACCAAGGACGTATATCGCTATCTACAAAAGGTTCATTTTCTTTCCGCTGTCCTCGCATTTTCTAACACCGCTTCAGTGTGTCGAAACGCATAAAGAGTTCAACCTCGGACTAGGAGTCAAGCACCAGACGATCACCAACGGTCTGAAGTACTCCCTTGCGACGGGCAACTGGGGCGACCAGAAGAAATCCATGTCCGGCAGCGCAGGTGTATCTCAAGTGCTGAATAGATACACTTATGCTTCTACGCTATCCCATCTTCGTCGGTGTAATACTCCGTTAGGACGGGAGGGCAAAATTGCCAAGCCGCGGCAACTGCACAACACGCACTGGGGGATGGTGTGCCCTGCAGAGACACCGGAAGGGCAGGCGTGTGGGTTAGTGAAGAATCTTGCACTCATGGCGTGCATTTCCGTCGGTTCGTATTCCGCACCGGTTATCGAATTCCTGGAGGAGTGGGGCCTCGAGTCGCTGGAGGAGAACGCCCATTCGTCGACCCCTTGCACGAAAGTGTTTGTCAACGGGGTATGGATGGGCGTTCATCGTGACCCTGCAAACTTGGTCAAAACGATCAAGAAACTGCGGCGGAAGGACGATATCAGTCCCGAGGTATCAGTAGTGCGAGATGTTCGCGAGAAGGAGCTTCGGTTGTATACCGACGCTGGACGGGTCTGCCGACCGTTGTTTATCGTCGAAAACCAGGAGCTTTCTCTGCAAAAGAAGCACGTCAAATGGCTGAACCAAGGGTACAACGACAACGGGGATGAATACAAATGGGAACAGCTTATAAAGGGCGGTATCATCGAATTACTGGATGCTGAAGAGGAGGAGACCGTCATGATTTCAATGACGCCCGAAGATCTGGAAAACTCTCGATCGCAGCAAAGTGGCGTCGATCCTCACGCGAACGACACCGAATTCGATCCTGCAGCTCGGTTGAAGTCGGGAATTAACTCACATACCTGGACTCACTGTGAAATCCACCCAAGCATGATTCTCGGTATATGCGCCAGTATCATACCGTTCCCCGATCACAATCAAGTGTGTTTAATTCATGGTCGAATCAGCCAAATACTTATCTGTTTCGCAGTCCCCACGTAACACCTATCAGTCTGCCATGGGTAAACAAGCCATGGGGATATTCTTGACCAATTTCCTCATTCGTATGGATACGATGGCCAACATCCTCTACTATCCCCAGAAACCTCTAGCGACAACACGTTCTATGGAATACTTGAAGTTTCGAGAACTCCCTGCCGGCCAAAATGCCATCGTCGCCATCTTATGTTACAGCGGGTACAACCAGGAAGATTCCGTCATCATGAACCAAAGTTCGATTGACCGCGGTTTGTTCCGGAGTATTTATTATCGCAGTTACATGGATCTGGAGAAGAAGAGTGGCATTCAACAGCTGGAGGAGTTCGAGAAGCCCACGCGCGATAACACCCTGCGGATGAAGCACGGAACGTACGACAAGCTTGAAGATGATGGTCTGATCGCACCGGGTACGGGTGTGGCGGGAGAGGATATCATTATCGGGAAGACCGCGCCGATTCCTCCCGATAGCGAGGAACTGGGTCAACGCACTCGCATACATACTCGACGAGACGTATCTACGCCTCTGAAGAGTACCGAGAGTGGTATCGTGGACCAGGTTTTGATAACCACAAATTCCGAGGGGCAGAAGTTCGTCAAAGTCCGTGTTCGGGCGACACGTATTCCTCAAATTGGGGACAAGTTCGCTTCGCGTCATGGGCAGAAGGGTACAATTGGAATCACATACCGGCAGGAGGATATGCCTTTCACGGCCGAGGGAATCGTTCCGGATATCATCATTAACCCCCACGCTATACCGTCCCGGATGACAATTGGACATTTGGTCGAGTGTCTGTTGTCGAAGGTGGCAACACTTGTCGGTAACGAGGGCGATGCAACACCTTTCACTGACCTTACCGTTGAATCCGTGTCCGACCTCCTGCGGCGGAACAACTACCAATCGCGTGGGCTGGAGGTTATGTATCATGGTCACACGGGGCGCAAACTGCAGGCCCAGGTTTATCTTGGGCCCACCTACTATCAGCGTCTCAAGCATATGGTGGATGATAAAATCCACTCTCGTGCGAGAGGTCCAGTGCAAATTTTGACTAGACAGCCGGTTGAAGGTCGTAGTCGCGACGGAGGTCTTCGTTTCGGAGAGATGGAGCGGGACTGTATGATATCGCACGGCATTGCAGGCTTCTTGAAGGAGCGTCTATTCGAGGCCAGCGATGCATACCGCCTGCATGTTTGTGACATGTGGGTCTTCATTCGTATCCTCCGAACTTAGAACTGAGGTTGTTTAGATGTGGCTTGACGGCGATAGCTAATCTCGTACGTTGCACAGCGAACCTCTTGCGATTGTACTTGCTGATGGTTTGTTGCGCAGAAAAAGCAAAGTTTCGAAGTTCGTCTGACATTCAAGCGACGTTCAGAGCTTCTCTCTGACCTCTTTATAGTGCCGTGCGTGCCGGAACAAGACGGCATGTTCTCAATTGTATATTCCTTATGCTGCCAAACTCCTCTTCCAGGTGTGTTTTTCAATGCTGGTTCTGTGAAGCTTCTTTTGTTTACTGTTCCCAGGAATTACAAAGCATGAATATTGCCGCTCGACTTTTCACCACATCGACTGGGCGTATACGAGACTGATTGTACAATATATATGTATATGTTCCACTGCGGTGGAATCACTAATTCGACGAATCTGCGACTAGAAGTGGACAGGTATGATTTCTCGATTAGAGCTGAGATTATCAGCGTAACATATACTATCACGTAACTATCTGCGTTGACGCGTTTGATATCCCCATCTGAGCCACAGATCAGAAATATTATGCCCAAAGCGGCAATCCAGCGAGCGCAGCCGCGACGCTCGTATCTGCGTTGCCGCGCTCGGTCATACCCATGCAACCTAGGATGTAGAGGTCAAAGCGGATAATCCTTAATGGTTGCTGCAAGAGATCGGCATAAAAAATTCCGCACAGTACTCCCTGGACCATCGATTAATTGACGTCTTTGCAATGGTGCACCATTGATTTTCACCTTGTAAAGAACACCTACACACCTCTCCGCCGACTGCATGGGCATAGCCTCATGGCTACCGCACAAACAGAAGAGAAGGCAAATCTGTTTGTTTACGATGCCTCCTTCGTTCAGCGGTTACGCCGCTGCAACTATGACTTTTCCAAAGATTAGTCCCATAGGTCGGGCCGATCCTGGGATCAGTGGGCTGCCGGCGGGGTGCACCAGAGTACTATCCCAGTGACGGTAGAGAGAGTTCCTGAGAGTTCGTTTCATCGTCGGCGAAAGCCATTAGGCATATTTTTGGCTTTGATTTTTCTGAACATTCTCGCCGCTTGTACATAGTTCACTGTTTGGTACCACCGAATTCGCATTACAAATACATAGACTTGGACTTTAGTAGCCTCCGCCGTAGCCACCATAGCCTTGGGGGGGAGGCCCGGGCGGTGCACCGTAGCCACCGCCCCCATACTGTGGTGCGCCATACTGCGGCGCCCCGTACTGTGGCGCCCCGTACTGGGGTCCGCCTCCGTACCCTGGTTCTCCTCCATACCCGGGACCACCTCCGTAACCAGGTCCTCCTCCATACTGCTGTCCATACCTACAACACCGATCAGTCTTCGCCACACAAAACGTCGCGCAAGAGGGAGAAGGACTCACCACCCATAGCTCCCGCACCCCTGCGCGCCAAACGGAGACCCGCCGTAGTAGTTGTACTCCTGCACGGGACCACGGTCCATTCGCCCATTCTGCATATACTCCCACCCGCTCTGCCCGTGCCCGTAGCGCTGCTCTGCGAGCATGTGCGCCTGGTGCTCCGCGTACTTCTTTGCGCGGTGGCGGTCGAGGTGGTCGAGCCCTTTGGTCTCCGCGAGTTTGTCGACTTCGGCGGCGGCGATGGCGGCGAGGATTTCCTGTGGGAGAGCATAAGCGATATCGATGGCTCGGGGGTAAGAAGGGAGAAGAGATGACGCACCTTCATCTTGCCGTGGCTGACCGGCTGGCCCGTGGCGCGCAGATGCGCCTCGTAGGCATGCATCGCAGCGAAGCCCGCGGCGCCCGCGATCGCTGCCACACCTCTCAGCTACTTGTGTTCTTGTTGTCGACCGTACACACCTTCATGCGTCAAGCTCCCGTGGTGTCGTTCATGCTGGCCCATGTAGACTTGTTCATAGTGCCTCTGGGCGTCGCCCTCGTTGAAGGCTTGGAAGCCCTCGTAGCCGCCGCCGCCGCCGCCGCCGGGATAGCCATCACCACCACCAAAACCGCCACCGCCGCCGAAGCCGTCGCCCTCCTGTTGGTGGTGGCGACCTCGGCCACCCCCAAGGATCTCCTCGACGAATTGCATGAGTGCTGGTGGTGTTTTTGTAGAAGGAAAGAAGCAGATGTCAAGGGATGGCGCGGTGTTCTTAAAGAAAGTTCCTTACACAGCCCCGTCAACAGATCCTGTGTAACCTAGGAAATCGTTTTTTCAAGAGTGCTTTGAGGATATGTTTCCGAGTGTCAAAAAGAAGAGAATGTTGTACTCTTTATGAAATAATGTTTATCTCAGTCTGCAACCTTCAAGGTTTTGTCGCAGGAGGATGCGCACGACTGCTAGCAGCTTCTACAAACCAGAAGGCTTCAAAAGGTCAAATGTCTATTCTCCAACATCTCGACGGAGTGCCTCGGCTTCTAGTACGGCAGGCCAGACTCGGAGAGTTTACTTCAACGTAATCATATGAACTTTGCCCATCTCGACGATACGATGACTTTGGTGCTGATCCCCCCGACCTCGGTCCAGCCCTACGTGCCGACGCCACTGTGCCACTCAGAAACAACCAAATATCGCCGACGAAGTGCCAATGTATCGGCCTGAAATTCGCCATGATTGAACAGTGGCGACTCGGAGTTGATTGTGTTCACTGTTCTTAATGGGATCGCATAGCCACTGATGACAGTGCAGATCCATCACGATCTGTCAAAGAAGGTCACGGTAACAATCGGATGCAATGTGAGGAGATTCAGGATTCGGAGTCGTAAGAAAGTCTCTGCACCATCTCGAATGATAACTCTCCTATCCTAATTCATTATCGGATTAAAAACCTTACAAAGCCCAATTAATGGAAGGCAACAGTGCCCAGTGGATCCGGGTCTTATGAGCGTCCGACGGGGAACGTGAACAAAAGTTAGCGTGATTGCGGTAAGGAAGGACACAAATTTCTGAATTTCAAGAGAAAGAAACAGTCGATTCTCGATGACCGTTGTCCATATGGCGATGAGGGTTAGATGAGGTAACCAGAGTGAGCAGGCCTTAGTATTCTTACTCCCCTCCCCGATGGGTCCCAGTATATACTTCGGCGTTAAAACTTGTCCAATAATTGTCGTTCATTCCGACTCGATCATACTCAATTCCTAGCGATGCCAGGCGATACCCTTGTCCCAAATACGTCACCCAGTAAATGCGAACTCGACTTTGAGGCAGCCCAATTCCACCGTACCACCTTACTACGACGCCCCCGCTGATGTACATATACTTGTAGAGCTATTCCATCCAAGAAATAAGATTAAGAGATTTTTACGAGGCCGGTGTACTTTCTAATCCTCTCTCCTTTCACCGTCGTTCATAAGTCCCCGCCTTTCGTCCTCGGCACTATGTGGTTGCTCCCCAGAGAGTCGACGGCGGCGCTTTTTCACTTCCTCTTCGTCATCGCTCGCGCCGTCCTCGTCGCCGATCTCGAAGACCACATTATCGTCGGCAACAGTCTCGTGGCCCCCACGACGTGAGCCGACAAGAGTAGCGGCATCGTCGTCGTCTTCGTCTGGTATTCTCCCTCGTTGACCCATGGCCTCCAGGTCATAGTCTTCGGCATCCTCTTCGTCTTGCGCAATCTCGTCGGACATGGCCAATGTGAATATCGAGCAACAAATAAGTAGGGTGGAATAAGAGTGAAAGTGAAAAACACATATCTTCTGTTATTTGCAGATGGCCGCCAAAGATACGCAATGGCAGTGAATGCAACAAGATACAGCAG
>JARKIA010000557.1:0-49020 GCA_029289565.1 Mycena galericulata | reverse complement strand
CCTCGGAAATATCTGTGACCATTAGGTTCAATGATGTCAGTTTTACTGGGCTTTTCCGGGGATCAAGGGAGGTAATATGCAACTAAGAAGTCGATGAGACCTGAATTTAAAACCGCCGTTGCTGCACCCCTCCCCTGACAAATCACGTGACTTCATTCTCGCGAGAGTTCGATCCAGGCAAGTGCAGACTTTTTACCCGGTTCACACAGGTGTAGAACATATCTCCAGACCGACATGAGATGCAAATACATTGGTTTAATAGGACCATTAAGGTGAGATAAAATTTAAGCATGTATGAAGGGTGTGGAGGAGTCAGGTTTTCATTCTGTGATCCAATCATGTTGGGCTAATCAAAGTCAGAAGCATTGAGAGGGGTGGGAGTGGAATGACAAGGAAGGCGCAGGAACTATAACTCGGGTTTGAATCCAACGCCAGGCTGCCCAAAAAGGAAATAAAGTTTAAAAACAGAAACCTACGGGATTCGAACCCTCGAAGGAGGATAATCTATAAGGGAGGTAGCTTAGACAACTAGACTATACTCCCAACAAGTACCTGGCGTCTCAGAGGAGCTAGGAGGCACAATAGTCCGTGCACAACCTGCCATTTTCAGACCATTCCCGATCCTAAACTCTTTTAACCCCGGTGTAATTCTAACATGGCGGGCCAATATTGACTTCAGACCAGTTATCAACCGGGAGGCAGTCATTGCATATGTAGCCAAATATGCTAGCAAGGCTGACAGCCACTCTTCATCCTACCAGGATATTCTTCAGACTGCCATCTCTCGTCTGAAGGATACCGATGCAGGTGGGATTGCATACCAAAAAATGTTGTCCACATTTGCAGCAGAGCGCGATATATCTGGACAGGAAGCATGTCACATCCTCTTGGGTTGTGAGCTAATCCGAAGCTCACGCCCCCCTCCGCGGAGTCTTTGTCTTGACCCTGATTCTACCTCAGGGATGCTCAACTTCACAAATGGGCGAGTTGAAAAGACCGGGCTGGTAGAGAGATATGAGAAATGTGCCACAGCTGCACCTGACAAGTTGAAGGATGTCTCTTTGCTTGAATTTGCCACTCACTGGGACTGGAAAACGGACAAACCCCATAAACGTGGATCCAAAGGTGCAAAGCCCTACATTGTAAATATCTGGCCTCGCTACCGGCCGGACCGCGACAATGAGGAGATGTACGAGAAGTACTGCTATGCTAGGATGCTGTTGCATCATCCTTTTAAAAAGCGGGCAAATCTCTTGGAAAGTCCAGATCTGCCACCGATCTCACCTGATGAACCGTTACATTAGCTGGGCAGTTGCCTATCAGGCAGAATGCTTGGACAAAAATCATGACCACCCTGATGATACTCTGCCAACCACTGCGGATGTCCCTGATGCTGAGGATGATGAAAGTGACTCTGAGAGCATACAAGGCGAGGATCTCCAGCAGCAGCACTATCAGGCAGAATGGATGCAGGAGGCTGGCCGGGCCCCCAATGAATCTGTCCAGTCAAATCTTGAAAATCTTGGCAAACGAGACATGGATCTGGAATATGACTGGGTTGCACATTCTGCAGACCAGGCAACAGTGAAGGCTGCATCGTCTTGGCTGTCTGATCAGGTCAAGGAGTCACCTAATGATGAGATTCAAACCTTGCCTGAGAGCAACTACAAATCGCTGAAAGGAGAGCAGCGTGAGGTGTTTCTGCAGGTCATGGCCTACAGTGTAGTGGTGGCAAGGTCCGGTTCGGAAATCGGTTCGAACCCGAACCGAACCTGAACCGAACGCCAGGTTCAGGTTCAGGTTCAACAAATTGCTGAACCTGAACCAGAGGTTCGGTTCAGCGTTCGGGCGGTGGTCGTCGCGTTCGAACCTTGAACCTGATGGTCTGATTTTCACTGCTCTGAGGGAAGTTCAAGGTCATTGATGAGTGGAAATTTGCTTACCAACAATCTGATACACTTCTGAGGTGTTTTAAACTGGTGAATAGGTGAGATTAGAAGGGAATGAGGGAAAATTATGTTCTCACCCTGCAGTCATGTGACTTACATCCAACAAAAATATTATTCTCCACCTCATTAACAGACTTGGATTGCAAACTTGACCACAATAAACGATGGGGTGGTGAGAATAAACAATATTTCATGTTATTCTGCCGAAAATATTGCACCCTGGTGCGTGAGAAATTCTTGAGGTTCGAACCACGTTCGAACCTGAACCTGTACAAGAGGCCAAGTAACTAAGACTGAGATTGAAGCAAGCCCCCCTCTATTGTAGCCGGGCACCGGCATACAAAAATGTGATCCGTCACGCTTGATTGTCGAGGGGGCTTGGACCGAACCTAATGTCATTGTCGACACTGTCCTCTGGCGGACAGCCACCACGTGTGTGAGAATGTCTCGAATTACAGCCGTCGTTGGGGCCAAGATTTGACCGAAATTTGGACTCCAATGGAGTTCAGAGGTGAAGGAGCGACTCCGAGCGAGGAGCGAAGCTCCGAGTGATGAGGCTAAGGTTCTAGGCAGGTAGTGTTCTGACGATGCCGCGCCATGCCGGGTCGACCAAATAGGCCAAACATCAAACCAAATAGACCACGCGCGCCTTCGTCAGAAGGAGTTGCGTGTTTTTCGCCCCACGACTTTGACTTCACGTGATTTTGCCGTGCGGCCCCGTTCAAACTCCGCTGCCTCAAACCGTCAACCTCAAAGGTTTGGAGGCAGAGACAGTTATGAAATGGTATATTAAGTTGGTGGCAAGAAGATACCAAGGGGAAAAAATTGAATTGACACATTTAATATACAAGGGAATTAATTACTAGTCTAAGCACTCGTTCAGTAGGGAACAAACCTATGGAAAGGGTCATCATGTAAACGATCCGGACGCGACATGACGCGCCGAAGGAGCAGATTAAGGGTTGGTGAGTCCGTCAGGACCACCGGATATCACCCAGTCGCGTCGAAACGCGGTCGATCCGGCTCCAGCTGGCCTGCCTGCCGGACAGCAGACTCGGCGCGTTGAATCTTGATAGATGGTGCCTATGTGGCACGCATGGAACGGGAAAGCAGCCACTGGGCCCTACAACCCGAAGAACTGTAGCAGGACGGTGCATGACACCGTGCCACCGTCCGGCCTTGCGGGCACGGATGCCACTGCTATTGGGAAATGGTGCATGACAGGGGGGCAGGAAGCGAGTTATTAAGTGTCAATCAACTATTAGGACGGACGGTATCGTGCCTGGCCACTGGTGGTGGTGGTACGGAGGAGAGGTGCGAGGGTCGAAAATCATCGGAGAATGAAAATGAAGGATGGCCGCCGATGTGCCGCTCACGTGCAAGTCAAAGTCGTGGGGCGAAAAGCCAAAAACTGTCAGAAGGGGCTTGCTTCAAAGTCCGGAAATCGGGTGGCTTGGAAATCAGCTTGCAGAGCTCTAACGCGGCCTCGCAGATCCGGGGTCAATTGGTGAACCTTTTAGTTCGTCAACATGGCAGCAACTTTCATCAATTGCCCACAACAATTGGCTCCATTTTCATCGAGCTGGAAGGGCAGGAAAAGTGGTGAAAACACGGTTTTTTTAATATGTCTCACAAATATTTATTTCTGGAGGGTTGAATCTCCCGTTCCATTTGAAGGTACCCCTAGTATATCTTCATGATGAAACTTCTTCCAAGGTGATAAGTGCCTTGAGAATGGAGTTGTTCGCCATGCATTCTCAAAATCGACCACATCAGAGAATCCGCGTCACAGACGCACACAAAATATTCCCTCTACTGATATTATGGCCTAAAAATGGGTCTGTACAGCCCAAAAGATTTTATTATGTCTATTTATTGACCTCAGTCACTTAGATACATTTTATGGGTGCATATATGGTTTGTCATTATGACAATTCAAATGTACTCTGCAACAGGTGTTTCTTCAAGCTTTTGGAAAGGTTATCGAATTGAGTATTGCTTCAAGTGCATAGTATGATATTACCCAACTATCTGAGCAACATATAAGTAGCCCACTTGCTTCCTATAAGCCATCTAGGACACATAGTCACTTGGTGAGAAGCAGGTTGTTTGTGAGACTCTATACTCAGAACTTTATAACATTAGACGCGAAAGGAGGTATCAATTTGTCATATACGCTATTCTAAAGCACGGAAACATTTTCTTCGCTGAGCACGGGACGCGTCGAGCCCCGGGTGACGACTGTGACCGAGTGTGACACAGCCGACTCACGACGTTGGCGGCCTCATCCCTCCGCCACACCGTCCCTTAAGTCCATACAAATATTCTGGAAGACTCTTAGGGAGCCAATAAACATTTTTGTATGCAATAGTCCGTCCTCCAGCCTCAGGACTAGACCTGTAGAGATAAATTACGGGAAATGGAAGAGAAAGCGATCAACATGGAGCGCAGAGGACAACCAGTGGTTGGAACAGTCCTAGAAAAATGGTGTACTGTATGTTTACATGCTGTCTTGAGCCTCCATTTTAAATCAAGCGAATTGAGGTTGAATTGAGCTTGGTATAAAGTGATCTGCAAGCCCTTTGTTTGGCGGACTTTGAAGCAAGCCCCTTCAGCGAAGGGCCGGCTCGCCGGGCCGGAGCTGCGCGGGCTTGCTCCGAACCTACAATGACATACTTCTTCCTGCGATATAACAGTCCCGTCACACGGCATCTCCCGCCGATCGCGTGGGACCGTCCCTTCGGCTAGGACGGAGATGTTTTCGCTTTGATCGGTCCGTTGTCCAAGCGAGCTGATTGCCGGTTCACAGCTTCGTCATATGCAGGCTCGGGATCGGGGCCGTCGGTGATGCGATCGAGGGCGGCGCTGCCCCCGACTCATCGTCCCTCTTTCACATCGACCCCGGCGCTGCTCTTGTCATTGTCCCACTCGCGCTCTTCCCTCTTTGCGAAGTCTTGGTGCTCTTGGTCTTTTCTCTATACTGTGCTTGTGTCCGCCGTTCTGCAATGCCAAAGGATGTCTCGAAGGAGGATCCGGACCTCCCGTTCCCAGGGAAATATGGACCCACCGGTTTCGCGACACAGTACATTCGTCTGTGAGTCATCGTGTCAACTCTAGTCCGACTGCTTCTAATTGTTACGTGAAGGGGAACACTCACCAACACAGAACTCTCGGAGCACTGCAAAACATTTAAATTACCTCATTCGGGAAACAAGGCTGCTCTCATTTTTACGGACTTCTCCAAGGACAAGTCGCGCTGGTGTTCAATGGAGCCCCCGGAGTGCGCACCGTCAACATACCTATTACGGAACGTTCTAGGACTTGCGTACTGCGGAGCAAAAGGCCGCCATTATACCTTGGGTACGTCTGTATTGACTTCGCATACATATTGTCTGTGATCTGACTTTATAATTTCTCCAAGGCCAAGCGAATTGTTGCTCAATATCCTTATAAACCCGATACCTCCAACACGAACACCAATCCCTCAATATATATCAACCCGCCAGCTGCTCTCCCCCTTCCAATTGGTTCGTACTCATCAAATCAGACTAAACGCGATGAAAAGCAGGGAACATCACAGAATACCCAAACGGGCCCACACTCAGCGGATTCCGATCAAGTAGTAAGCCTTGTCCTCACATTGGTTGGTACCCATTAAATCAGACTGAATTTCAACCAGAACCAGGGAGCGTCACAGAACCCCGATGTTGTCCAAGTATTTGCCGGTTTTTTGGCCCTCTTACAACAACATGCCGCAAACACTTCTCCTTCCGACCCCGGGACTGCCATTTTTTCGATGCCACTTCAAAGGCCCTCTACAAACACCTCTGCTCTGTGTCCACCTGAAGTCATTGCTGGCACGGTTGAAGCCGCAACGAGCTCGGCTTGTGCTATTCAGCTGGGATTGTCGTCAGTTGAAGTCCAGGCTCGCACATCCGAAGCTGGTGGTTCGGCTCCTGTGGGTGCGATTCTTTCGGCGTCGTCGTCCGAAGCTGTTTCGATTAGGGACGAGGATGTTGGCGATGGCAGTCGCACACGCACACTTCGAATGGGCCGTGGAAATTTCATTACTTTCCGTGAGTGCGACATTCCGGATCCACCCGCAGTCAGCTACGCAAAATCGATTGAAGCTCTTCTGCGTGTTTGGGACAGCGGCGGGACCCATGCCGCAGGAAATTACAGCGCAGGCTGCCGAGGAGGAGCCGGTGTCGGCGACGGGCGGTTTGCCCGTGTTGCCTTTAGGACACTGGGATTATTTAATACGCCGGTACAAGCCGAAGAAAGAGTCGGTGGACTACCCGAGAAGGTTCCTTTTTGACCCTGAGACGGGCCGGAAAGTGGAATTATTTAAATTCCCCGGACGGGGATGAAGGATGGACCCGCGATACCTCTGTTTGAGGTTTAATCGCCTTTATCTATCATCGTCGGGACGATCCTAGGAGGGGGGTAATGTCACGCTTACGCGTTCCAACGCCGCACGTGACCACGTGCATCCCGACTACCCGACGGTGTATCCTTATTTATTCCACGTGACCGCGTACCACACGTGAAGGACCCATGACGTCACAACACACGACACAACAAGGTGATCGACGCCTAACGACGACGGGTTATTGTACACGAACAAAACGGACGATGGACACACATAATTAATGAATGATCTGTTTCAGTAGTATACACGACCTTAAGTCGTTATTGTAGTTAGTAAATATAGCGACCTCTAAACAGTATAAATAAGTAGATAGTCGCTTGTATTCTTTAGACTTTTTATTCAGTTTCTTCTACCGCTCCTCTTACCCTCCACCCCCCAATCCTTGGTCGCACTGAGCGCCTTGGACGGAGACCGAGCTTTAGTTGTGACACGAGTCCCACACTGCCACATATATGGCGTACGTAAATGTATTTTCCCGGGTGGACTCTTTTTTTTCTTTAGTAGGCCATGCGCCTCAAGAATCAGCGTACGGAGAGGGTTGATGTTATCAACTGCTCAACGTAACCATTAAGTTGGAACGCTCCACAAAAAAAAAAAAAAAAAAAAAAAAAAATTGATTCCTTTTTTTTTTTTCCTTTTTTTTAAAAAATCTTTGTTTTATATCCTGTGTGTCCAAGACATATGGTAGATATAATCTGGCTATTGTATCATATCGTATCAAATCTGGTCCATAAGAAATGGAAATCTGAGGATCGTGCATACTCGAAAACTTTGCAAGACCGTGACGGGACGGCTGCGAAGCGGAAATTCCGCAGAGGTATAAGGGTAAATGGCCGTAGCCTCTAGAAGATACTAGATGTCGTGATGGTAAGGGAAGCCAGGGGTATAAACAAGAGAAAGAAAAATGAGAGCAGCGGAAGAGGATATGAAGGTCTACTCGTCGGTTAGCACAGACCTGGAGCGTGGAGCTAGAGGGCGAGGCTTTGCAAGATAGTGCGTTGCCCGGAATCTCCCGCCCACAATTTGTCCGCCCCTGTCAACTAGTGCTGCGCTGCGGCCTCCGTAAGAACGGATACCCGCATAGAAATCGGGATTTTGTTCTTCACCCGGCGCTCGAGCTCTTGGTCATCACACAGGATCGAGACAGCTTTGACCACATGATTGAATCCCCCTTTGCGGAGAGATTCTTGGACATGCGGTAGAGCATAGCAATCATGTTTGGCGGCTGGCAGATTGTGAAATACCACCGAGTGCCAGGAGCCGCTTGTCTCGAACACGGGCAAGGGAAGGTTGTCGGGAAATTGCAGGATGGGTTTGAGGACATCCCAAATACGCAGTGCGTATGTCTCGATCATGTAAGAGGCCGAAACTGTGCCAGGCGCTATCTGCAAAACAAGATTCTTGTTGCGTGTCCATCGCACCCCGGCAAACAGTTTCCCAGGGATGGCTGTCTGTATGTCATAAAGGATCAATGGCGGGTATGCTCGCGCATATTCAGGGAGATCCAGGCAATCCAGTCGGACAACTATGTCCGCTTGATCGGAATCCGATGGGGATGGTGAAGGTGATCGGGGGGCTTCGGCCGAAACTGCACGTGCATACGTGGTCTTTGTGTCTTTGTGACTGTTGAGGGTGGGAGAGGTGGCAGGCGCATCCGGGGCAGACATCGGGGCAGTGTGGGGAGGGGCAGTGGTAGAGGGGCTGAAATACGAAGGTTCAAGGCTGCGAGGACCTCAAAGGTGTGCGTTGTGTGAGCGATGGGTGTGATGGCTGCATCGTGCAAGAGCACGAGAGTGGCTAGCACAGACTCTAAATAAGTGTCCAAGCGTAGCTGGTGTACTTGGACATAGTCAGGACAAGGTTGTGGCAAAGAACTGCATGGGTAGGTGGCAACTGGAGACGTGGGCAGCTGCGGCAAGTGGCCATGGTGGTGGTCAGAGTGTGAGAACATCTCTAGGGATCGGCACCGTACCGTATACGGCTACGGGCCGTACAACTACGGGCCGTAAGCCGTATCATTTTCAGGGCTTTACGGGACGGTTACGGTACGGCTTCACATGCCGTATAAAGCCGTATACGGCTGCCGATAACCCTGCCGAATTAGGGTAGGTGGGTTTAGATATTGTAGATTCAAGCATTTTAATCCTGCCTGAGGCTCTCTTGAACCCACACTTCAGCATTGGCATGCTCAATCACGCGTTATAAACAGCCGTACCGTAACCGAGTACGAGGCATCCTCGGGGGCTATACGGGACGGTACGGGTTTGCCGTAAAGCCGTATGCCGTATGCCGTATATACGGTTTACGGTGCCGATCCCTAAACATCCCCATAGATTTCATTTGGTTAGGCATCTGGATGGGCAAGACATCCACCTCGGAAATATCTGTGACCATTAGGTTCAATGATGTCAGTTTTACTGGGCTTTTCCGGGGATCAAGGGAGGTAATATGCAACTAAGAAGTCGATGAGACCTGAATTTAAAACCGCCGTTGCTGCACCCCTCCCCTGACAAATCACGTGACTTCATTCTCGCGAGAGTTCGATCCAGGCAAGTGCAGACTTTTTACCCGGTTCACACAGGTGTAGAACATATCTCCAGACCGACATGAGATGCAAATACATTGGTTTTAATAGGACCATTAAGGTGAGATAAAATTTAAGCATGTATGAAGGGTGTGGGGAGTCAGGTTTTCATTCTGTGATCCAATCATGTTGGGCTAATCAAAGTCAGAAGCATTGAGAGGGGTGGAATGACAAGGAAGGCGCAGGAACTATACTCGGGTTTGAATCCAACGCCAGGCTGCCCAAAAAGGAATAAAGTTTAAAACAGAAACCTACGGATTCGAACCCTCGAAGGAGGATAATCTATAAGGGAGGTAGCTTAGACAACTAGACTATACTCCCAACAAGTACCTGGCGTCTCAGAGGAGCTAGGAGGCACAATAGTCCGTGCACAACCTGCCATTTTCAGACCATTCCCGATCCTAAACTCTTTTAACCCCGGTGTAATTCTAACATGGCGGGCCAATATTGACTTCAGACCAGTTATCAACCGGGAGGCAGTCATTGCATATGTAGCCAAATATGCTAGCAAGGCTGACAGCCACTCTTCATCCTACCAGGATATTCTTCAGACTGCCATCTCTCGTCTGAAGGATACCGATGCAGGTGGGATTGCATACCAAAAAATGTTGTCCACATTTGCAGCAGAGCGCGATATATCTGGACAGGAAAGCATGGTCACATCCTCTTGGGTTGTGAGCTAATCCGAAGCTCACGCCCCCCTCCGCGGAGTCTTTGTCTTGAACCCTGATTCTACCTCAGGGAATGCTCAACTTCACAAATGGGCGAGTTGAAAAGACCGGGCTGGTAGAGAGATATGAGAAATGTGCCACAGCTGCACCTGACAAGTTGAAGGATGGTCTCTTTGCTTGAATTGCCACTCACTGGGACTGGAAAACGGAACAAACCCCATAAACGTGGATCCAAAGGTGCAAAGCCCTACATTGTAAATATCTGGCCTCGCTACCGGCCGGACCGCGACAATGAGGAGATGTACGAGAAGTACTGCTATGCTAGGATGCTGTTGCATCATCCTTTTAAAAAGCGGGCAAATCTCTTGGAAAGTCCAGATCCTGCCACCGATCTCACCTGATGAACCGTTACATTAGCTGGGCAGTTGCCTATCAGGCAGAATGCTTGGACAAAAATCATGACCACCCTGATGATACTCCTGCCAACCACTGCGGATGTTCCCTGATGCTGAGGATGATGAAAGTGACTCTGAGAGCATACAAGGCGAGGATCTCCAGCAGCAGCACTATCAGGCAGAATGGATGCAGGAGGGCTGGCCGGGCCCCCAATGAATCTGTCCAGTCAAATCTTGAAAATCTTGGCAAACGAGAACATGGATCTGGAATATGACTGGGTTGCACATTCTGCAGACCAGGCAACAGTGAAGGCTGCATCGTCTTGGCTGTCTGATCAGGTCAAGGAGTCACCTAATGATGAGATTCAAACCTTGCCTGAGAGCAACTACAAATCGCTGAAAGGAGAGCAGCGTGAGGTGTTTCTGCAGGTCATGGCCTACAGTGTAGTGGTGGCAAGGTCCGGTTCGGAAATCGGTTCGAACCCGAACCGAACCTGAACCGAACGCCAGGTTCAGGTTCAGGTTCAACAAATTGCTGAACCTGAACCAGAGGTTCGGTTCAGCGTTCGGGCGGTGGTCGTCGCGTTCGAACCTTGAACCTGATGGTCTGATTGTTCACTGCTCTGAGGGAAGTTCAAGGTCATTGATGAGTGGAAATTTGCTTACCAACAATCTGATACACTTCTGAGGTGTTTTAACTGGTGAATAGGTGAGATTAGAAGGGAATGAGGGAAAATTATGTTCTCACCCTGCAGTCATGTGACTTACATCCAACAAAAATATTATTCTCCACCTCATTAACAGACTTGGATTGCAAACTTGACCACAATAAACGATGGGGTGGTGAGAATAAACAATATTTCATGTTATTCTGCCGAAAATATTGCACCCTGGTGCGTGAGAAATTCTTGAGGTTCGAACCACGTTCGAACCTGAACCTGTACAAGAGGCCAAGTAAACTAAGACTGAGATTGAAGCAAGCCCCCCCTCTATTGTAGCCGGGCACCGGCATACAAAACATGTGATCCGTCACGCTTGATTGTCGAGGGGGGCTTGGACCGAACCTAATGTCATTGTCGACACTGTCCTCTGGCGGACAGCCACCACGTGTGTGAGAATGTCTCGAATTACAGCCGTCGTTGGGGCCAAGATTTGACCGAAATTTGGACTCCAATGGAGTTCAGAGGTGAAGGAGCGACTCCGAGCGAGGAGCGAAGCTCCGAGTTGATGAGGCTAAGGTTCTAGGCAGGTAGTGTTCTGACGATGCCGCGCCATGCCGGGTCGACCAAATAGCCAAACATCAAACCAAATAGACCACGCGCGCCTTCGTCAGAAGGAGTTGCGTGTTTTTCGCCCCACGACTTTGACTCACGTGATTTTGCCGTGCGGCCCCGTTCAAACTCCGCTGCCTCAAACCGTCAACCTCAAAGGTTTGGAGGCAGAGACAGTTATGAAATGGTATATTAAGTTGGTGGCAAGAAGATACCAAGGGGGAAAAAATTGAATTGACACATTTAATATACAAGGGAATTAATTACTAGTCTAAGCACTCGTTCAGTAGGGAACAAACCTATGGAAAGGGTCATCATGTAAACGATCCGGACGCGACATGACGCGCCGAAGGAGCAGATTAAGGGTTGGTGAGTCCGTCAGGACCACCGGATATCACCCAGTCGCGTCGAAACGCGGTCGATCCGGCTCCAGCTGGCCTGCCTGCCGGACAGCAGACTCGGCGCGTTGAATCTTGATAGATGGTGCCTATGTGGCACGCATGGAACGGGAAGCAGCCACTGGGCCCTACAACCCGAAGAACTGTAGCAGGACGGTGCATGACACCGTGCCACCGTCCGGCCTTGCGGGCACGGATGCCACTGCTATTGGGAAATGGTGCATGACAGGGGGGCAGGAAGCGAGTTATTAAGTGTCAATCAACTATTAGGACGGACGGTAATCGTGCCTGGCCACTGGTGGTGGTGGTACGGAGGAGAGGTGCGAGGGTCGAAAATCATCGGAGAATGAAATGAAGGATGGCCGCCGATGTGCCGCTCACGTGCAAGTCAAAGTCGTGGGGCGAAAAGCCAAAAACTGTCAGAAGGGGCTTGCTTCAAAGTCCGGAAATCGGGTGGGCTTGGAAATCAGCTTGCAGAGCTCTAACGCGGCCTCGCAGATCCGGGGTCAATTGGTGAACCTTTTAGTTCGTCAACATGGCAGCAACTTTCATCAATTGCCCACAACAATTGGCTCCATTTTCATCGAGCTGGAAGGGCAGGAAAAGTGGTGAAACACGGTTTTTTTAATATGTCTCACAAATATTTATTTCTGGAGGGTTGAATCTCCCGTTCCATTTGAAGGTACCCCTAGTATATATCTTCATGATGAAACTTCTTCCAAGGTGATAAGTGCCTTGAGAATGGAGTTGTTCGCCATGCATTCTCAAAATCGACCACATCAGAGAATCCGCGTCACAGACGCACACAAAATATTCCCTCTACTGATATTATGGCCTAAAAATGGGTCTGTACAGCCCAAAAGATTTATTATGTCTATTTATTGACCTCAGTCACTTAGATACATTTTATGGGTGCATATATGGTTTGTCATTATGACAATTCAAATGTACTCTGCAACAGGTGTTTCTTCAAGCTTTTGGAAAGGTTATCGAATTGAGTATTGCTTCAAGTGCATAGTATGATATTACCCAACTATCTGAGCAACATATAAGTAGCCCACTTGCTTCCTATAAGCCATCTAGGACACATAGTCACTTGGTGAGAAGCAGGTTGTTTGTGAGACTCTATAACTCAGAACTTTATAACATTAGACGCGAAAGGAGGTATCAATTTGTCATATACGCTATTCTAAAGCACGGAAACATTTTCTTCGCTGAGCACGGGACGCGTCGAGCCCCGGGTGACGACTGTGACCGAGTGTGACACAGCCGACTCACGACGTTGGCGGCCTCATCCCTCCGCCACACCGTCCCTTAAGTCCATACAAATATTCTGGAAGACTCTTAGGGAGCCAATAAACATTTTTGTATGCAATAGTCCGTCCTCCAGCCTCAGGACTAGACCTGTAGAGATAAATTACGGGAAATGGAAGAGAAAGCGATCAACATGGAGCGCAGAGGACAACCAGTGGTTGGAACAGTCCTAGAAAAATGGTGTACTGTATGTTTACATGCTGTCTTGAGCCTCCATTTTAAATCAAGCGAATTGAGGTTGAATTGAGCTTGGTAATAAAGTGATCTGCAAGCCCTTTGTTTGGCGGACTTTGAAGCAAGCCCCTTCAGCGAAGGGCCGGCTCGCCGGGCCGGAGCTGCGCGGGCTTGCTCCGAACCTACAATGACATACTTCTTCCTGCGATATAACAGTCCCGTCACACGGCATCTCCCGCCGATCGCGTGGGACCGTCCCTTCGGCTAGGAACGGAGATGTTTTCGCTTGATCGGTCCGGTTGTCCAAGCGAGCTGATTGCCGGTTCACAGCTTCGTCATATGCAGGCTCGGGATCGGGCCGTCGGTGATGCGATCGAGGGCGGCGCTGCCCCCGACTCATCGTCCCTCTTTCACATCGACCCCGGCGCTGCTCTTGTCCATTGTCCCACTCGCGCTCTTCCCTCTTTGCGAAGTCTTGGTGCTCTTGGTCTTTTCTCTATACTGTGCTTGTGTCCGCCGTTCTGCAATGCCAAAGGATGTCTCGAAGGAGGATCCGGACCTCCCGTTCCCAGGGAAATATGGACCCACCGGTTTCGCGACACAGTACATTCGTCTGTGAGTCATCGTGTCAACTCTAGTCCGACTGCTTCTAATTGTTACGTGAAGGGGAACACTCACCAACACAGAACTCTCGGAGCACTGCAAAACATTTAAATTACCTCATTCGGGAAACAAGGCTGCTCTCATTTTACGGACTTCTCCAAGGACAAGTCGCGCTGGTGTTCAATGGAGCCCCCGGAGTGCGCACCGTCAACATACCTATTACGGAACGTTCTAGGGACTTGCGTACTGCGGAGCAAAAGGCCGCCATTATACCTTGGGTACGTCTGTATTGACTTCGCATACATATTGTCTGTGATCTGACTTTATAATTTCTCCAAGGCCAAGCGAATTGTTGCTCAATATCCTTATAAACCCGATACCTCCAACACGAACACCAATCCCTCAATATATATCAACCCGCCAGCTGCTCTCCCCCTTCCAATTGGTTCGTACTCATCAAATCAGACTAAACGCGATGAAAAGCAGGGAACATCACAGAATACCCAAACGGGCCCACACTCAGCGGATTCCGATCAAGTAGTAAGCCTTGTCCTCACATTGGTTGGTACCCATTAAATCAGACTGAATTTCAACCAGAACCAGGGAGCGTCACAGAACCCCGATGTTGTCCAAGTATTTGCCGGTTTTTTGGCCCTCTTACAACAACATGCCGCAAACACTTCTCCTTCCGACCCCGGGACTGCCATTTTTTTTCGATGCCACTTCAAAGGCCCTCTACAAACACCTCTGCTCTGTGTCCACCTGAAGTCATTGCTGGCACGGTTGAAGCCGCAACGAGCTCGGCTTGTGCTATTCAGCTGGGATTGTCGTCAGTTGAAAGTCCAGGCTCGCACATCCGAAGCTGGTGGTTCGGCTCCTGTGGGTGCGATTCTTTCGGCGTCGTCGTCCGAAGCTGTTTCGATTAGGGACGAGGATGTTGGCGATGGCAGTCGCACACGCACACTTCGAATGGGCCGTGGAAATTTCATTACTTTCCGTGAGTGCGACATTCCGGATCCACCCGCAGTCAGCTACGCAAAATCGATTGAAGCTCTTCTGCGTGTTTGGGACAGCGGCGGGACCCATGCCGCAGGAAATTACAGCGCAGGCTGCCGAGGAGGAGCCGGTGTCGGCGACGGGCGGTTTGCCCGTGTTGCCTTTAGGACACTGGGATTATTTAATACGCCGGTACAAGCCGAAGAAAGAGTCGGTGGACTACCCGAGAAGGTTCCTTTTTGACCCTGAGACGGGCCGGAAAGTGGAATTATTTAAATTCCCCGTGGACGGGGATGAAGGATGGACCCGCGATACCTCTGTTGAGGTTTAAATCGCCTTTATCTATCATCGTCGGGACGACGATCCTAGGAGGGGGGTAATGTCACGCTTCGACGCGTTCCAACGCGCACGTGACCACGTGCATCCCCGACGTACCCGACGGTGTATCCTTATTTATTCCACGTGACCGCGTACCACACGTGAAGGACCCATGACGTCACAAACACGACGACACAACAAGGTGATCGACGCCTAACGACGACGGGTTATTGTACACGAACAAAACGGACGATGGACACACATAATTAATGAATGATCTGTTTCAGTAGTATACACGACCTTAAGTCGTTATTGTAGTTAGTAAATATAGCGACCTCTAAACAGTATAAATACAGTAGATAGTCGCTTGTATTCTTTAGACTTTTTATTCAGTTCTTCTACCGCTCCTCTTAACCCTCCACCCCCCAATCCTTGGTCGCACTGCGCGCCTTGGACGGAGACCGAGCTTAGTTGTGACACGAGTCCCACACTGCCACATATATGGCGTACGTAAATGTATTTTCCCGGGTGGACTCTTTTTTTCTTTAGTAGGCCATGCGCCTCAAGAATCAGCGTACGGAGAGGGTTGATGTTATCAACTGCTCAACGTAACCATTAAGTTGGAACGCTCCACAAAAAAAAAAAAAAAAAAAAAAAAAAAAAATTGATTCCTTTTTTTTTTCCTTTTTTTTAAAAAATCTTTGTTTTATATCCTGTGTGTCCAAGACATATGGTAGATATAAATCTGGCTATTGTATCATATCGTATCAAATCTGGTCCATAAGAAATGGAAATCTGAGGATCGTGCATACTCGAAAAACTTTGCAAGACCGTGACGGGACGGCTGCGAAGCGGAAATTCCGCAGAGGTATAAGGGTAAATGGCCGTAGCCTCTAGAAGATACTAGATGTCGTGATGGTAAGGGAAGCCAGGGGTATAAACAAGAGAGAAAGAAAAATGAGAGCAGCGGAAGAGGATATGAAGGGTCTACTCGTCGGTTAGCACAGACCTGGAGCGTGGAGCTAGAGGGCGAGGCTTTGCAAGATAGTGCGTTGCCCGGAATCTCCCGCCCACAATTTGTCCGCCCCTGTCAACTAGTTGCTGCGCTGCGGCCTCCGTAAGAACGGATACCCGCATAGAAATCGGGATTTTGTTCTTCACCCGGCGCTCGAGCTCTTGGTCATCACACAGGATCGAGACAGCTTTGACCACATGATTGAATCCCCCTTTGCGGAGAGATTCTTGGACATGCGGTAGAGCATAGCAATCATGTTTGGCGGCTGGCAGATTGTGAAATACCACCGAGTGCCAGGAGCCGCTTGTCTCGAACACGGGCAAGGGAAGGTTGTCGGGAAATTGCAGGATGGGTTTGAGGACATCCCAAATACGCAGTGCGTATGTCTCGATCATGTAAGAGGCCGAAACTGTGCCAGGCGCTATCTGCAAAACAAGATTCTTGTTGCGTGTCCATCGCACCCCGGCAAACAGTTTCCCAGGGATGGCTGTCTGTATGTCATAAAGGATCAATGGCGGGTATGCTCGCGGCATATTCAGGGAGATCCAGGCAATCCAGTCGGACAACTATGTCCGCTTGATCGGAATCCGATGGGGATGGTGAAGGTGATCGGGGGGCTTCGGCCGAAACTGCACGTGCATACGTGGTCTTTGTGTCTTTGTGACTGTTGAGGGTGGGAGAGGTGGCAGGCGCATCCGGGGCAGACATCGGGGCAGTGTGGGGAGGGGCAGTGGTAGAGGGGGCTGAAATACGAAGGTTCAAGGCTGCGAGGACCTCAAAGGTGTGCGTTGTGTGAGCGATGGGTGTGATGGCTGCATCGTGCAAGAGCACGAGAGTGGCTAGCACAGACTCTAAATAAGTGTCCAAGCGTAGCTGGTGTACTTGGACATAGTCAGGACAAGGTTGTGGCAAAGAACTGCATGGGTAGGTGGCAACTGGAGACGTGGGCAGCTGCGGCAAGTGGCCATGGTGGTGGTCAGAGTGTGAGAACATCTCTAGGGATCGGCACCGTACCGTATACGGCTACGGGCCGTACAACTACGGGCCGTAAGCCGTATCATTTTCAGGGCTTTACGGGACGGTTACGGTACGGCTTCACATGCCGTATAAAGCCGTATACGGCTGCCGATAACCCTGCCGAATTAGGGTAGGTGGGTTTAGATATTGTAGATTCAAGCATTTTAATCCTGCCTGAGGCTCTCTTGAACCCACACTTCAGCATTGGCATGCTCAATCACGCGTTATAAAACAGCCGTACCGTAACCGTAACCGTACGAGGCATCCTCGGGGGCTATACGGGACGGTACGGGTTTGCCGTAAAGCCGTATGCCGTATGCCGTATATACGGTTACGGTGCCGATCCCTAAACATCTCCCATAGATTTCATTGGTTAGGCATCTGGATGGGCAAGACATCCACCTCGGAAATATCTGTGACCATTAGGTTCAATGATGTCAGTTTTACTGGGCTTTTCCGGGGATCAAGGGAGGTAATATGCAACTAAGAAGTCGATGAGACCTGAATTTAAAACCGCCGTTGCTGCACCCCTCCCCTGACAAATCACGTGACTTCATTCTCGCGAGAGTTCGATCCAGGCAAGTGCAGACTTTTTACCCGGTTCACACAGGTGTAGAACATATCTCCAGACCGACATGAGATGCAAATACATTGGTTTAATAGGACCATTAAGGTGAGATAAAATTTAAGCATGTATGAAGGGTGTGGAGGAGTCAGGTTTTCATTCTGTGATCCAATCATGTTGGGCTAATCAAAGTCAGAAGCATTGAGAGGGGTGGAATGACAAGGAAGGCGCAGGAACTATAACTCGGGTTTGAATCCAACGCCAGGCTGCCCAAAAAGGAAATAAAGTTTAAAAACAGAAACCTACGGGATTCGAACCCTCGAAGGAGGATAATCTATAAGGGAGGTAGCTTAGACAACTAGACTATACTCCCAACAAGTACCTGGCGTCTCAGAGGAGCTAGGAGGCACAATAGTCCGTGCACAACCTGCCATTTTCAGACCATTCCCGATCCTAAACTCTTTTAACCCCGGTGTAATTCTAACATGGCGGGCCAATATTGACTTCAGACCAGTTATCAACCGGGAGGGCAGTCATTGCATATGTAGCCAAATATGCTAGCAAGGCTGACAGCCACTCTTCATCCTACCAGGATATTCTTCAGACTGCCATCTCTCGTCTGAAGGATACCGATGCAGGTGGGATTGCATACCAAAAAATGTTGTCCACATTTGCAGCAGAGCGCGATATATCTGGACAGGAAGCATGTCACATCCTCTTGGGTTGTGAGCTAATCCGAAGCTCACGCCCCCCTCCGCGGAGTCTTTGTCTTGACCCTGATTCTACCTCAGGGATGCTCAACTTCACAAATGGGCGAGTTGAAAAGACCGGGCTGGTAGAGAGATATGAGAAATGTGCCACAGCTGCACCTGACAAGTTGAAGGATGTCTCTTTGCTTGAATTTGCCACTCACTGGGACTGGAAAACGGACAAACCCCATAAACGTGGATCCAAAGGTGCAAAGCCCTACATTGTAAATATCTGGCCTCGCTACCGGCCGGACCGCGACAATGAGGAGATGTACGAGAAGTACTGCTATGCTAGGATGCTGTTGCATCATCCTTTTAAAAAGCGGGCAAATCTCTTGGAAAGTCCAGATCTGCCACCGATCTCACCTGATGAACCGTTACATTAGCTGGGCAGTTGCCTATCAGGCAGAATGCTTGGACAAAAATCATGACCACCCTGATGATACTCTGCCAACCACTGCGGATGTCCCTGATGCTGAGGATGATGAAAGTGACTCTGAGAGCATACAAGGCGAGGATCTCCAGCAGCAGCACTATCAGGCAGAATGGATGCAGGAGGCTGGCCGGGCCCCCAATGAATCTGTCCAGTCAAATCTTGAAAATCTTGGCAAACGAGACATGGATCTGGAATATGACTGGGTTGCACATTCTGCAGACCAGGCAACAGTGAAGGCTGCATCGTCTTGGCTGTCTGATCAGGTCAAGGAGTCACCTAATGATGAGATTCAAACCTTGCCTGAGAGCAACTACAAATCGCTGAAAGGAGAGCAGCGTGAGGTGTTTTCTGCAGGTCATGGCCTACAGTGTAGTGGTGGCAAGGTCCGGTTCGGAAATCGGTTCGAACCCGAACCGAACCTGAACCGAACGCCAGGTTCAGGTTCAGGTTCAACAAATTGCTGAACCTGAACCAGAGGTTCGGTTCAGCGTTCGGGCGGTGGTCGTCGCGTTCGAACCTTGAACCTGATGGTCTGATTTTCACTGCTCTGAGGGAAGTTCAAGGTCATTGATGAGTGGAAATTTGCTTACCAACAATCTGATACACTTCTGAGGTGTTTTAACTGGTGAATAGGTGAGATTAGAAGGGAATGAGGGAAAATTATGTTCTCACCCTGCAGTCATGTGACTTACATCCAACAAAAATATTATTCTCCACCTCATTAACAGACTTGGATTGCAAACTTGACCACAATAAACGATGGGGTGGTGAGAATAAACAATATTTCATGTTATTCTGCCGAAAATATTGCACCCTGGTGCGTGAGAAATTCTTGAGGTTCGAACCACGTTCGAACCTGAACCTGTACAAGAGGCCAAGTAACTAAGACTGAGATTGAAGCAAGCCCCCCCTCTATTGTAGCCGGGCACCGGCATACAAAACATGTGATCCGTCACGCTTGATTGTCGAGGGGGCTTGGACCGAACCTAATGTCATTGTCGACACTGTCCTCTGGCGGACAGCCACCACGTGTGTGAGAATGTCTCGAATTACAGCCGTCGTTGGGGCCAAGATTTGACCGAAATTTGGACTCCAATGGAGTTCAGAGGTGAAGGAGCGACTCCGAGCGAGGAGCGAAGCTCCGAGTGATGAGGCTAAGGTTCTAGGCAGGTAGTGTTCTGACGATGCCGCGCCATGCCGGGTCGACCAAATAGGCCAAACATCAAACCAAATAGACCACGCGCGCCTTCGTCAGAAGGAGTTGCGTGTTTTTCGCCCCACGACTTTGACTTCACGTGATTTTGCCGTGCGGCCCCGTTCAAACTCCGCTGCCTCAAACCGTCAACCTCAAAGGTTTGGAGGCAGAGACAGTTATGAAATGGTATATTAAGTTGGTGGCAAGAAGATACCAAGGGGAAAAAATTGAATTGACACATTTAATATACAAGGGAATTAATTACTAGTCTAAGCACTCGTTCAGTAGGGAACAAACCTATGGAAAGGGTCATCATGTAAACGATCCGGACGCGACATGACGCGCCGAAGGAGCAGATTAAGGGTTGGTGAGTCCGTCAGGACCACCGGATATCACCCAGTCGCGTCGAAACGCGGTCGATCCGGCTCCAGCTGGCCTGCCTGCCGGACAGCAGACTCGGCGCGTTGAATCTTGATAGATGGTGCCTATGTGGCACGCATGGAACGGGAAAGCAGCCACTGGGCCCTACAACCCGAAGAACTGTAGCAGGACGGTGCATGACACCGTGCCACCGTCCGGCCTTGCGGGCACGGATGCCACTGCTATTGGGAAATGGTGCATGACAGGGGGGCAGGAAGCGAGTTATTAAGTGTCAATCAACTATTAGGACGGACGGTATCGTGCCTGGCCACTGGTGGTGGTGGTACGGAGGAGAGGTGCGAGGGTCGAAAATCATCGGAGAATGAAAATGAAGGATGGCCGCCGATGTGCCGCTCACGTGCAAGTC
This sequence comes from Mycena galericulata, assembly GCA_029289565.1. Taxonomy (NCBI): domain Eukaryota; kingdom Fungi; phylum Basidiomycota; class Agaricomycetes; order Agaricales; family Mycenaceae; genus Mycena; species Mycena galericulata. The sequence continues at coordinate 28,151 of JARKIA010000557.1, read as the reverse complement.
AAAGTCGTGGGGCGAAAAGCCAAAAACTGTCAGAAGGGGCTTGCTTCAAAGTCCGGAAATCGGGTGGCTTGGAAATCAGCTTGCAGAGCTCTAACGCGGCCTCGCAGATCCGGGGTCAATTGGTGAACCTTTTAGTTCGTCAACATGGCAGCAACTTTCATCAATTGCCCACAACAATTGGCTCCATTTTCATCGAGCTGGAAGGGCAGGAAAAGTGGTGAAAACACGGTTTTTTTTAATATGTCTCACAAATATTTATTTCTGGAGGGTTGAATCTCCCGTTCCATTTGAAGGTACCCCTAGTATATATCTTCATGATGAAACTTCTTCCAAGGTGATAAGTGCCTTGAGAATGGAGTTGTTCGCCATGCATTCTCAAAATCGACCACATCAGAGAATCCGCGTCACAGACGCACACAAAATATTCCCTCTACTGATATTATGGCCTAAAAATGGGTCTGTACAGCCCAAAAGATTTTATTATGTCTATTTATTGACCTCAGTCACTTAGATACATTTTATGGGTGCATATATGGTTTGTCATTATGACAATTCAAATGTACTCTGCAACAGGTGTTTCTTCAAGCTTTTGGAAAGGTTATCGAATTGAGTATTGCTTCAAGTGCATAGTATGATATTACCCAACTATCTGAGCAACATATAAGTAGCCCACTTGCTTCCTATAAGCCATCTAGGACACATAGTCACTTGGTGAGAAGCAGGTTGTTTGTGAGACTCTATACTCAGAACTTTATAACATTAGACGCGAAAGGAGGTATCAATTTGTCATATACGCTATTCTAAAGCACGGAAACATTTTCTTCGCTGAGCACGGGACGCGTCGAGCCCCGGGTGACGACTGTGACCGAGTGTGACACAGCCGACTCACGACGTTGGCGGCCTCATCCCTCCGCCACACCGTCCCTTAAGTCCATACAAATATTCTGGAAGACTCTTAGGGAGCCAATAAACATTTTTGTATGCAATAGTCCGTCCTCCAGCCTCAGGACTAGACCTGTAGAGATAAATTACGGGAAATGGAAGAGAAAGCGATCAACATGGAGCGCAGAGGACAACCAGTGGTTGGAACAGTCCTAGAAAAATGGTGTACTGTATGTTTACATGCTGTCTTGAGCCTCCATTTTAAATCAAGCGAATTGAGGTTGAATTGAGCTTGGTATAAAGTGATCTGCAAGCCCTTTGTTTGGCGGACTTTGAAGCAAGCCCCTTCAGCGAAGGGCCGGCTCGCCGGGCCGGAGCTGCGCGGGCTTGCTCCGAACCTACAATGACATACTTCTTCCTGCGATATAACAGTCCCGTCACACGGCATCTCCCGCCGATCGCGTGGGACCGTCCCTTCGGCTAGGACGGAGATGTTTTCGCTTTGATCGGTCCGTTGTCCAAGCGAGCTGATTGCCGGTTCACAGCTTCGTCATATGCAGGCTCGGGATCGGGGCCGTCGGTGATGCGATCGAGGGCGGCGCTGCCCCCGACTCATCGTCCCTCTTTCACATCGACCCCGGCGCTGCTCTTGTCATTGTCCCACTCGCGCTCTTCCCTCTTTGCGAAGTCTTGGTGCTCTTGGTCTTTTCTCTATACTGTGCTTGTGTCCGCCGTTCTGCAATGCCAAAGGATGTCTCGAAGGAGGATCCGGACCTCCCGTTCCCAGGGAAATATGGACCCACCGGTTTCGCGACACAGTACATTCGTCTGTGAGTCATCGTGTCAACTCTAGTCCGACTGCTTCTAATTGTTACGTGAAGGGGAACACTCACCAACACAGAACTCTCGGAGCACTGCAAAACATTTAAATTACCTCATTCGGGAAACAAGGCTGCTCTCATTTTTACGGACTTCTCCAAGGACAAGTCGCGCTGGTGTTCAATGGAGCCCCCGGAGTGCGCACCGTCAACATACCTATTACGGAACGTTCTAGGGACTTGCGTACTGCGGAGCAAAAGGCCGCCATTATACCTTGGGTACGTCTGTATTGACTTCGCATACATATTGTCTGTGATCTGACTTTATAATTTCTCCAAGGCCAAGCGAATTGTTGCTCAATATCCTTATAAACCCGATACCTCCAACACGAACACCAATCCCTCAATATATATCAACCCGCCAGCTGCTCTCCCCCTTCCAATTGGTTCGTACTCATCAAATCAGACTAAACGCGATGAAAAGCAGGGAACATCACAGAATACCCAAACGGGCCCACACTCAGCGGATTCCGATCAAGTAGTAAGCCTTGTCCTCACATTGGTTGGTACCCATTAAATCAGACTGAATTTCAACCAGAACCAGGGAGCGTCACAGAACCCCGATGTTGTCCAAGTATTTGCCGGTTTTTTGGCCCTCTTACAACAACATGCCGCAAACACTTCTCCTTCCGACCCCGGGACTGCCATTTTTTCGATGCCACTTCAAAGGCCCTCTACAAACACCTCTGCTCTGTGTCCACCTGAAGTCATTGCTGGCACGGTTGAAGCCGCAACGAGCTCGGCTTGTGCTATTCAGCTGGGATTGTCGTCAGTTGAAGTCCAGGCTCGCACATCCGAAGCTGGTGGTTCGGCTCCTGTGGGTGCGATTCTTTCGGCGTCGTCGTCCGAAGCTGTTTCGATTAGGGACGAGGATGTTGGCGATGGCAGTCGCACACGCACACTTCGAATGGGCCGTGGAAATTTCATTACTTTCCGTGAGTGCGACATTCCGGATCCACCCGCAGTCAGCTACGCAAAATCGATTGAAGCTCTTCTGCGTGTTTGGGACGACAACTCGCCGGACTGGGATGGAACATCGCCACTCAAAATCAACGAGGTTCCAGTTCCTCTCATCTACTGGCCGACCGTATACAAGTACTGGAAAGGAACTCAATGGAAGGGCGTCAAGAAAATTTGGTTTGACTGGAAGGTGTGTATTGTGTATTTCTTGACGTCTAATCTACTGAATTAATGATTCTGTTGTCTAGATTATTGTCCGTGCCATGTCCGGGAGGTCCATTGTCGACTTCTGGGCCCGCTACTCGGCCCCCAACAAAGCCGGTCAACTTCAGCACCTGAAATACACCCCCCTCCTCACACGACTTGCTGCAGAACGAAAAGCAGAGAACGAGAAGCTCGCAGATCTGGCTCGGCGTGAGCTTACACCGCAGCAGTTGACCTATCGCAAAGGGGCAATGCATTTCGTCATGACGAAACCAGCGATGATTGCGGCCCTGTACCGTAAATTGAAAGGTTTGGACCCGGAAGATGACGAAGATGACGACGAGGAGGATTGAAGTAGTTTATCTTATGTCTCATGTCTTCGTATTCATGTCTGAACATGCCTGCTTGCTGCTGCATTGGTGTGTTGGACTCTAAATGGCACATCAGGGTTGATAGAGATCACCAAATCATACGGACCGCCGAATCACTGAGCTCCAAGAACACAAAAATAATTTACACAAGCATCTAGATACAATGACAAGATCTACCACAGCTATAGCATTTCATCGTTGGCGGCCGGTTAGGATTCATATAATCCTCTCGCTTCTCCGAAGGATCATCAACATAGGAAATCAGATACTTCACGATTGTGAGGTTGCTGAACTCTGTACTCCAACCTCCCCAGTCACAAATCCGAACCAGGCCCCAACGGCAACAGGTGTACAACCATTGGCACCCGCCTCGACGGAATGAATGGGTCCCGTAAGGCCACGGGTCAATTCCGACGTCGAGCAGATTCTGCCTGAACAGTTCCAGGAAAGAATCGCTGGTCTAAATACAAGTAATTTAGCATAAGATCGGAAGCATTGTCGAAAGCTGAGCTATACCATATGAGAGTTTTGCTGCGAAACGCGGTCACCTGATACTATTTTGCGGAATAAATATCCGTCGGTTATTCCGGATACTACAAGCCACTCGGCAAGGGCGCGGATGGGACACAGATGGGCGAGATGCGGGGGAAGAAGGTGTAAATAGAACGGTTTAACACCTGTCCGAGCAGTGGATTAAATGAATGGTACAGAGAAATGGATTTTGAGCGCACCACCAAATTGATTTGTTTTCCTAAATGGTAGGGTGAGTTTTATGCACGTATCAGAGACCCATTCAATGTCTTGCATCTGTATCTTGAGCACTTCATCGAACCTGAGAAGGCACAGAAATGCTAGCACATATGCCAAGGTCAGTAATCTTCGGGCCCGCGCACCACCCCAATCGTGGTCGCCCTTGGGATCGCTTCGAGAACCAGCAGCATACTCTTTTACCACTCCAATGTCGGGTCGGTTGTTGAAATCATAAAGTTTACGCAGTGATTCCTGTGAGTGTTGAGACATTATTCTCAGCAACGATCCAACTATACCTGTGTAATAGCTCGTGCGCTAGTTGCTACTTCTCCCGCGCGCACCTAAAAGAAAAATCAGCTTTACTTACAAGAACAGGAGGAGATATAGCAGGTACATACTTTGCGGCGAGCGAGACTGGTCATGTACGTTCCAACCGTCTCGGAGACAGATGGATTCCCGACCATTCTACCACTAACCTCACTTTCATGCCAGGGAAGAGATCCGAGACCACACAAACAGCCAAAAGCATAAGTCATAGCGGCTCTCATCTTCTGGGCATGGTTGTAGCTGTCCCGGACCTGAGTTGGCGGCTTCATTGTCCCGTCAAAATTGCGTTCATCACACCTGCGTCAATCATATGTCGGATACAGCTCGAGTGACGGAAATATTAAACATACTCATGCATTATCCAAGCGCAAATACACAGCGGAACAAGTTTGTCCGGTGAGCTAGTAAAGAACTCATCGCTTGCTTTGATCAAACCCTTCTCCCTCAAGAAAATTAGACATCTACGCATTAATCTATGCACCGGTTAGTTAGTAAAAATTTTCCGGATCCACGAATTCACATACCGCCTATATTCCTTGTCCGTTTCATTAGTGACGCCTTTAGAGGCCTCCAGAAGGTGTTCCTGCAGCTGAGAGATATTGAATACCACAGGGGGGCTCGTATTTTCATTGGTCTCGTCCTGCTCAGCATCTGGGATAGTTTCCCCTTCCCCCTCTATGTCATTGATGACTTCATTACTGTGCGGTATGTCCTCCGGATTCTCTGGAGAGTAGACAGCCTGGTAGACTGCTGCAAAGACTTGTGAGACGTCGTGAGACATGGTAGGGAAACAGATGTATTGAGCCCCTATAGATCTAACGTGTATACGATCAGGGCATGAAAATGTATATACCCGCCATTCTCTCAAGACGATTCAGTGAAAATCAAACACTACCCTGAAGAGGCGTCAGTGAGAGTGTGGACAGAGATGAAGAAATATTACACACCTTTGGTTGATGGGTCGAATCTATCAAAATATTAACCCCGGAACAAAGCTATAACCAATTCACTAACCGCTACTAAGCCTCTGGCTCAGGCGAGACAAGATCAATAATTTCCTGTGCAGAAACTGAAGATATTTAGCGCATGGTCGGAGCTTATTGCTATAGGTGCTCACCCGAAATTCTAGATGACCCTGCAACTTGAGCTGCATCAGTCGGTGCCCGTACAGCATGAGCGTTTCGCTTGCGGGGAGCTGGAGCTGGCTTTGAACGACCCTGTAACTTAGATCTCGATTTCGCCGACCTCGAAACGAGATCAGGGAAGGCGTAATCAATGACTGGCGCGGGGATCCAAATCCGCATAAGGGGCGCAATGGGAAAGGACGGGGCATCTTGTATGCCTGACTTGATGCGCAGGCCAAGTGCGCCAGTCGATATTTCGACATGGTACAGCTCCACGGCATGTAGTTTTCTTGTCTTCACAACCTGAAGAACAGAGGAGCGGGGAAAGTCGTCGTCAGAACTGATACCCGAATTCACATGGGCCTCAAGGAGCGCATGTAAATCATATGGCTAGCGATCAAACCGGGAATGAGCAAGCGAAAATGAAGGAAGATAGTACGAGACGGCAAACCTTCAGGAGCGACTGCATCACAATTCCCGAATACAGGTGCTTAACAAATGTGCTAGAGATTTTGGCCGCATCCCAGTCGAATTGACCTTGGCAGAAGCTTGCGATTTTCTTGACATCAGGCTTGGGAAGGCCCCAAGATTGATAGGCGGGAGGTGAATAATTTTCCGACCATGATGTGACCGGGTGGGTGTACGCATATAGGACACCGAGGTTAGGGAAAGATGAGGTAATATTCGCAGCAATAGCCCTGTGTTTCCTCCCCAAGTACCCGTGCGGATCGGTAGCAAACTCCCAAGCAAGGGTTGCTCTCCAGGACGCCAAAAAATCCAGAAATTCATCGGTGATTTCTGGGTTTTGCAACGCCGCTTCCAACAATGCATCACCGAGAGGACCACGTGCGACAGCGTGGGCCAAAGCAACACCACATCCCGGAAGGCCCTGTCGCTCATTGAGAATTTGACAAAGAGATCTGCCGAGTGACATTACCTGATGATAATCTCCGCCGGCGAGGAGTGCGATGAGCAAGAGCCCTCCGCGACTGAGACAAACACCTGGGGTGATGAAGATGAGCGAGGAATGATAAACTGTAATCTCATCCTTGTCGTTCTTCTTGTTCGGGCTTCAGAGACAGGTTATAATTAGGATGCGGGGGCGTAGTGGTACAGAAATTAACTTACGGAATCATCAATGTTTTCCCCCCGAATATGAGGGCATCGATGTCAGTAGTCATTACAATGTCGATTATTCCCAGGTTGTTAAGGCGGCCTAATTCAGCTTCCGCCTCACCCGGCGCCTACTTGTGATATCAGCAAATGTTAGAATACAAATGATTGTCGTACTGTGTACCACAGATAGCCAAACACCTCAATGAGTGCCTGGAACTGCGCAGTGAGCTGTTGCTCAGCATTTGAGACCTGGGCATTGCGCTTGGTTTCCGGACGCTCGGGCCCATTAAAAACAAATTGGGATGCTCAGGAGACGTGCGAGGCGATAGAAGAGAGCCCGAGTCTCTGGGTTAGCCCCGCGCACTGTGTTGTTATGTTTGAGGGCACGGGCGACTTGATACATCCAAATGCTGAGATCCATTAGTGACCAGTTACCGCGTATGAGCAAAAAAATGGTACCTGGCATCGACACCTGTCCGCTTTGGGTAGCCCCCTGCTAACGTGAACTCGAGGAAGTCTCGCGGTTCAGCAGCTTTACTGAGAATCTGAGAAAAGTAAGCAGTCATTCAGCAACAGGACATCCCTCTCACCGGCCACAGTTTTGGAACACCCATGTCGTAGACGAGGTCTGAGCTGGGAAGCCCCTAAGTCTGAGCTCCCGATCACTTCCGTCTGCCATCCCAAAAGGGTATGCAGTGGTTGTGCGGAGTCGATGTATTGGCCAAAGGTACGTCGAGGAATTAGGAATATTCACGGTAACAGGACTTACATCCGCAGTTTGAACTTGAATTGCTTGCTAGATTCTCGCCAAGACAGCAGTGCTGCATTATGAGGCAGTGTACCAAGCTACAAAAAGTTGCGCAAGACACGAAGTCGCATCCACGGAACATCTGTAGCTAATAGCAGCATCTGCAAAACCGACCAGGGTGCATTGTTGGCAGGCGGCTCACGACCCCCCGTTCCACGCTGCATGCGGCCTCGGGGCGTGCACGCAAACGCGGACTGCACAGGCGTGAGTCTGCGTGCGGAGCATCGGGATCGGGCTGCATGATACGCGACCACACGAGTGGCCGGATTCACGTACGCGCCAGCGGTGACCTCATTTACGCCAGGTGCAAATCTATGAAAAGAAAGATGTTAGCAGAGGAATGAAGTAGAAGTCGATTACGAATACCTCCCGCTGCCTGCTTTCCTCCCGAACTCGAACTCGAATGTGTGCGCGGGTGCACGAGTTCCTCGCCGTGGGTCATCATCGAGCATTGGTGGGGCATGAATGGCGCCGGGTAGAGGGCCGACCGCAGAAGGACGTGCTGAAGAGTACCGCGTCATCTGCATCTTTTCCCGCGGGTTTCTGCTTCCGTTGACTTAAATAACAGATGCTTGGCCATGCGGAGTTCCTCGATAGGAGCCAGTATCTCCGCCGTGATTCGTCTCGAGCACCCAGCTTCCGTGCAGTTGGAAGGCGGCCCGGGGGCCTTCAGAAAGATGCCTGGGATGCTTTGGTTAAGGAAAATCGGTGCATAATTGGCCGAGATAGACGTACTTTTGACTTGAGTGTTATTTTGATGGATGTGGTGAGGACGATCGCGGCGACTCGTCTCGAGCATCCAGCTTCCTGGCGGTTCACAGGCGGCCCGAGGGCATTCAGAACGATGCCTAGGAGGCTTTGGTTAGGGAAAATCGGTGCAGATTTGGGCGAGATGCACGTACTTTTGACTTGAGTGTTATTTTGATGGATGTGGCGAGGACGATCGTGGCGACTCGTCTCGAGCATCCAGCTTCAGGGCGGTTTACAGGCGGCCCAAGGGCATTCAAAACGATGCCTGGGATACTTTGGTTGAGGGAAATCGGTGGAGAATTGGCCAAGATAGACATACTTTTGACTCGAGTGTCATTTTGATGGATCTGGGCACTTGACGGTGATCGCGATGATTCGCCTCGAGCACCCAGCTTCCGGGAGGCTCACAGGCGGCCCGAGAGCCTTCGGAACAATGCCTAGGAGGCTTTGGTTAAGGAAAATCGGTGCAGATTTGGCCGAGATGCACTTACTTTTGACCCGACTGTTATTTTGATGGACCTGGGCACTTGACGGTGATCGCGATGATTCGCCTCGAGCACCCAGCTTCCTGGCGGTTCACAGGCGGCCCGAGGGCCTTCAGAACGATGCCTAGGAGGCTTTGGATAAGGGAAATCGGTGCAGATTTGGCCGAGATGCACTCACTTTTGACCCGACTGTTATTTGGACAGACATGGGCACTTGACGACGATCGCGGTGACTCGCCTCGAGCACCCAGCTTCCGGGAGGTTCACAGGCGGCCCGAGGGCCTTCAGAACGATGCCTAGGAGGCTTTTGTTACGGAAAATCGGTGCAGAACTGGCCGAGATGCACTTACTTTTGACCCGACTGTTATTTTGACAGACATGGGCACTTGACGACGATCGCGGTGACTCGCCTCGAGCACCCAGCTTCCGTGAGGTTCACAGGCGGCCCGAGAGCCTTCAGAATGATGCCTAGGAGGCTTTGGTTAAGGAAAATCGGTACAGATTTGGCCGAGATCCACTTGCTTTTGACCCGACTTTCATTTTGATGGATCTGGGCACTTGACGGTGATCGCGATGATTCGGCTTGAGAACCCAGCTTCCGGCGGTTCACAGGCGGCTCGGGGGCCTTCAGAAAGACGCCTTGTTTGCTTTGGGTAAGGGAAATCGGTGGAGTCGAGGCAGACTTACTTTTAACTCGAGTGACATTTTGATTAAGGTGGAACTTGAAGTGGATGCTAACAACTTCAAAGTCATGTTGGAAGACTGAATGTCCTCCCTGGGCGAACTCGTGTGGGTGCACGACTAAGGTCGAGTGGGTCGTTGATGGCACGGTCGTGTACTGTTGATGTGTTCTCACGGTCCACGCTGCGGCACCCGAGCCAAAGGCACGCCACCAAGCTTGTTCATGTTGTGGACCACGCGAGTATAATAGATCCCCGGGATAAACGAAACACGTCCGGCATGAAGATGCCAAGCACGGTCTATTCCGCCAAGTGCACGGTACATTTGCGCAAGCCCAGCACATTTGCTAAGAATGTGCCGTGCTTGAGTGCAAACACGACACATTCACACCACAGGGCCAAAGCCGTGCCGGTTGCTTCGGCATTGTGTCGAACTCTGGCCCCTCCTTTCAACGTCCCGCCACGAATCACACGAGAGAATAGAAGGTATCAGATTTGTCAATGTAATGAATATGTAGCATAAGAAAAATTATCTATAGGGATGTGCGGTGGCCGTCGACTCGTAGATATATAAAAATTGATAAGATCGCCAGCGCCAAAAAGGGACAGTGGTCCCCTCCAACCTCAAATACCGCCGAGTCATCACTAAGAACGATATTTAGACAGTAGATCAGGGCGAAAGCAAAGAGATATACCTTTCCAGCATTCCGCCGCTTTTTCGGGGGGTTTGAGAGAGCTTCTTCTGCGACCCGCTTCCGTTCACTTGGAGCTCTGCAGCGCGTGGATGTAACAATATTCGCCTCGTCAACTTCTTGTCGAGGGCGCCGGGATTTTGGTAGAGCTGGCGCTGACAAATCTATATAATAATATCGAGCAGTACACAACTATGATGGGCCAGACCTACGGCATCGCACGCATGCCCGAGGACCCGGAAACTCGGCAGGACTCGAGCCGGGCCGAGAACCGAGAAGAGCTTTTTTGTGCGGAGGCCCTTGGCAGTACTCGTGCCGACCCGGAAGTGCCGAGAAAGGCCTCTTTCGTGCCGAGGCACTTGGCAGGACTCCTGCCGAGCCGGAAAAGGGCATTGCACACATGATTACAGCTACCAGGCGAGGGCTCTCTATACCCTGACCTGGCCCGGCCCTCGGGAACTTGGCAGGACTCAACAGAGAGCCGGGGCGAGACTGCGAAGATCCTGTCGTGCTGAGGTGCTGGGCAGAACTCATGCTGAAGCGAAAACACAGATGCCGAGGAGCAAGCTGACTAATATCCGCCCGGACGGGCTCAGGACAAAAGGGAAAAGGAGGGGGTAAGCAAAATAAAATAAAAAAACAGGGGCTGGCTGGCAAGGATGGTGCCAGAACTGAAAGAAAAGGGATGGGGACAGATTGGGGACAGATACAGAATAGTCTTCCTCTGACCGTCAATTTTTGACGGGCTTACACTAGTTTTCGATAACAGGCAAAGGTGCCGACTCGGACGGAGGTGGCGGGAGAAAAGGTAATTCGTCAGACGACCCCGCGGAAGTGAAGGGGAGGAAATCAGCGAAGTTGCAGAAGTTGCCGAAGTCGCTGGTGAGGAAAGATGGATCCGAGAAATTCATGAGGTCATGGAGGGGGTCGTTGGCAGGCACAGCAGAAGGTCCCGGCGCGTTGAAGTCCGAAGATAAGCCGAAGAAAGTATTAGAGTCGAAAGTCGAGAAATCAACGTCACTGAAAGGAGACACGGATGGAACCTCGAAATTCGATGTGTCCATCAGCGTAGTAAGGTCGAAATTAGGATCCGACCAGATTGCCAGCCTCGAGTTGCCAGCAAGGCGCTCCGAGTCAAGTTGGGGCATTGAAGGCGCGGGGAGTTGCGGGCCAGTAAGTAGCACGCCCGTAGCCTCTGACTGCGCCGAGACCATCGGCGTTGAGGCTTCTAAAAGAACAGTGAGGACCGACTCGGAGTTGTCCGAGGTAATTGAGATAACATTACCTGATCTCGCTGGTGGGTCAGTAGGTGGCACACCGGTACCCTGTGATTGCATCGAGACCATCGGTGTTGGGGCTTCTAAAAGAAACGTGAGTGCCGAATTGTCGGAGGTAATCATCGAGATAATATTACCTGATCTCACTGGTGGCGTCGTTCTTACACGTCCGCTGGAACTCGCGGAGAGAACGGCAGAAGTAGCCGAGTTCCCCCGTGTTGACGACGTCCCCTTCGCCGTCTTGAGCTGTTCCTTGAGAGTCTTAGTCAATCGGTTTGACTCACGCCGTTTTTCAGCCTCCGCCTCAATTTGAAGCTGGAGTTGGTGGGTCGCATCGGCCACCTCGCGACCCTCTCGTCTCTTACGAGCAGTTGTGGTATGACGCCCGACGCTCCGGCCCACCCGATGGACAAGTTCGTTGTTGGAGTTGGACATAACGCCGGTGCGCCGCGACATCTCGATCTCTTGGGCAACCTTGTTGTCGAGTATCTCTGTACTATAAAGCGGTGAGATATAGTAACATCTTACAGAATGCAATTTGATTACCGTTCCACCGTTTCGACTGGCGTCAACTTAATACCCGTCTGGGAATTAGTCCAATGATGCTGCGCCTCATTCGTATTGGTCGTCGATGGTGTGCTATCCCACACATCCGCGGGAATCAGCGACTGAGACTTAACAAGACACGGTATAATCCACTCGTGCATCTCTTTGTGCTTCCACCAGTCTCCATATAATATAGTTAGCGACGATCGCGAGATGTTGTAGTGGAGAAAATACTGACCGGAAATTTTCTTTATACCTAGACCGTAAACGAATGCCGAGAACGTGTCCAAACGCTCCTTCGAGTCAATATAGACAAAGTCGAGGATGCGGTTGAAGTCGGTGGCCGATACGAGTGATTTGAAGTCGTTGACTGGCCTTGTGCAGAAGATGGATCACGTCAGTACTGTAAAATGCAGGCAGAGAATGGAGTGGAAGATACTCTTTCGCATGTCTCCAGCATATTTTAACGAAATTGGGTGCAACCTTCTCTGGTGGGGTGTCGTTAGGAATGCCGCTGTACTCTGGGTCGTTGTGCTTCATGACGGAGCGAGTGATACCAACGACTTGTGCGGCTTCCATGTCCGCATTCATCACGAGCAGGTTACCTCCCCGAACAAATTTTTTGAGCGGCATGGGCTTGCCCGTGACTTGGAGCTTGACACGCTGAAGCTCGTCAAATAAAGTCTCGAAAAAATCTGCACTCGCGCGATTGATATATGCGCGAACGACAGAAGCAGCTAGGGAACTGATTAGTCTTTGGATCGCATCAGAAACGACAAGCCAGGGACGCACCACGTTGGACTATCTTCGCAAATATCGTGAGTTCCCACTCTTTCATTTCGCCCTCCACCCGCTTGTACGTCGTGTCGTTATCAAACGAGGTGACGCCAGGATCGTCGAGAAGCTTCATGAGGTAGGGAACAGAAGTAAGAATGATTATACCACCATCTGGCGTCGTAAGGTAGCTATGGATGTAACGCTCGGGGAGGGGTTTCTTCAAATTTGCGAGATAAATTGGAAAGATGCCTGCGAATACATGAGCGTTGGAAGTGTTACGACTGCGATAGCTTACCGGCAACATCGAGACCAGCCGGATATTTTTCTCGCTTTGCCGCGTGCAAGAGATCCCTCTTGGCGCGCTGGTTATACAGAGCGGGCGAAAACTCCGCCGGAGTCTTCCCGCCAAGTACGATTAATGTTGATTGCGCTATGAGGACATTTAGAGATAAGAAGAAGAAGAAAATGAGATAGATAAACGCTACCGTTGTCAATCTTGGATACTGTGGCGCCAAGCACTCCATTCTTCTCGATGCATTCGCGATACACGTCCTTGGCGCCGAACGATAACTTTGTCAGAGGAGGCATAGGATGGTTATGGCCGGTGTCGTTGTGGACAATAAGCACTTTCCGGATCGACGTGTCCATAGGGACATAGATGGAACGCGTGGCAGGACAGGGATGATTCACAATTCGGCTCTGAACCGGCGTCCCATTAACGATGTGGACATGAGCTACGGAGCAGTCAGAAAAGCGTCGTCTGATAGATGGATCAACCTTACGACAGTGTTTCCGTTTGAGGCCCGTATGGGGATGAACAATACGGCTACAAGGTTGAGTATTCTTGTCCGGATCGTCAGTAAGTGGTTGGCCTGCCAGAGCTTTCGCAAGGAGATGTTCGTTGACGAAATCGGGGATGGCGAGGGTGCAATGATTCTCTTTGCATTTCGGCGTCCAACTACTGCACGCGATGAAGTAGTGGTGCCCATTCGACGGACCCTGTAATGAAGTCGTTAAATTAACGAGAAAGAAACCCGAACAGTGAACCAACGCACCTGTGCTTTAACCCTCATTATCGGACCACCGTTGCATTTAACACCCTTCGAGTCAATTGCGACACACTTGGTATCACGTATAATTTTCATGAACCTAGAAAAGAGCCTAAGGCGCAGCTCGAGGCACGAAATGAACGACTCACACTGCGACATTCTCTTCGGGGGTATTGCCTTCTCTTCGCCGAGTCTCTGCCTGCGCAGATAGGACTGCATCAAAGGGCGCCGGATCGAGTTCGAAGCGGGAGACGTTGTGAAGCTCAGGATCGATCCGCTCGCAAGCGTGACAACCCTTACATGTCGACCGAGCTCGCCGACACAAAACGCGCACACCTCCGGGTGAAAACGTAACGTACGCCTTGGACTTTTGTCCGCCGCTCCCCGACTCCCACGAATCATTGTCCTGGTGCAAGATAAAATAAAAATAAAAAAGCGAAAAGAAGAAAATGGAAGACAGATGTACCGCATTTCGGATGATTGTGTCTAAGGTGTAGAGCTCTTTGGTGCCGGGGTCCCGGAGCATATAGTCCCGATGGCTCAGATCGATGACAAATGCGGTGCGGACACGAGGAATGGGGTAGATGGCGGCAGGGCCATCCCGATATTCCATGCGGTCGACGGTGACCTTCTGGGTGGGACGGAATTTACCGGTAATTACGAAGGACTTGCCTTCATCCGGCCAGAATGTGTCGGACTCTACCAGCTCGGAGTCCTCGTTCAACTCATCGACTCGATCTACCAAATGCATGAGTACGTATCTCGAGGTAAGAAACAAAAAAATCCTGCATACCAGTGGGGGACGGGGGCGTCGTGGAAACCTCACTGGGGTCCTCAAACTCAGAGCCTTTGACGTTAACATCGCCGGCATCTGGGATTTAATGGTGAGTAAGAGAAGTAATGGGAAAAAGTGACAGACCACAGGGAGTGGGGATCGTGCTTGAGGACCGAGAGGTGGTTTGAAGAACCTCCATCACCTCCAGGTCCGAATCTGAGTCGGCGGCATCGGATTCAGAATCCGAAAGAACCTCGATGACCTCCCGACCGCCTTCGGTCAAGGTGCGCATCTTGATGGGAGAATCGCCAGCAGGCGGCGGTAACCGGATCGGCTGTGGCTCAGCTTTGACCGAAATCGCTGGTCGTGGAGTAGCCGAGGGGAGCGGGGTTTCGATTTTGACGCGAACCGGATCAGAAGGTGTGGCTGGACGCGTCGAGGACGCGTCCAAGCCGGGGTTCTGGTGAATCTGGTGGAGATATTCCTTGAGAGTGGGAATATCGACCCATTCATGGTCGAGGAACTTCCCGGCGTTCAATTTGATGTACATGGGTGAGTAAAGCTGGATTGACGCGTCAGAATCTAAATATGACACGACGAACGGCAGCACACACGTAGTTCCGGAAGTCCATCAGTTGCCGAGCTGACAGGCCGTCGAGGAAGGCCTGGTCGGCAGGCGTGTGCTTTGATGCCGGGTCGGCCAGGCTGGAAGTCATTTTGACGCGCCTTTTGCGCGTCGGGGCGGCGTTTGAGCGGGGATGGTGGTGGTAAGAGGGAAAAAAGAGGACAGACGACAAATGACACGTGTCTCCTTCCAGAATAGGCTGTTTAGCGAGCACGGTACATTCGAAAATGGCAAGTACCGTGTTTGATCCAACGGCGTCACATTGATGTGAATGTACCTTGTTTGATCTGGATGTACCGTGCTTGTGAATGTTCATGCCGGACGCCTTTCGTATATCCTCAATAGATCCCCCCCCCAAGCCCCCTGCAACCAGCATGGAGTTGCTAGGCAAGGGACGAGGTCTAAAAGACGTGTCGAAGTGGCATCAAGGTGTGAGTAGGTGCCTGCAGAGTGTAGGCGGCAGGCATGCCGAGATTGCCCTGCAGCCCACAACGGAAGGTGCAGTCGTTACACTGCAGTCTTCCTCCCCGGTTCTCCTCGGGAGTCGGGTTCAGCGAACTGTCGGAAATTTATTTTTAGTCTTATAAGAGCGTGACCTTGTAAGGCTCTTGTAAGGCTCTTGTAAGACAATGACAAACAACTCACAGTCTTACAAGGCCTTTCGTTTTGGCGTCCTCTTTGCAAGGCCCTACGAGATGTCCGGGCCTCCCTTTGGTTTCCTTAATTTTGTTCTCCTTTGCCTTTCTTGATGGCCTCACACGCACGAATCCGCCTCCAAATTGTCTACAAAGCACTGAACTTGAAAGTTGTCTTGACGCGTTTCGCCCGGTTTGGGACATTCAGTTTCTCAGGGTGAGCAATCTCGCGATCCATGCACACTGTAAAGCCTCTCACAATGCATACTTATACTTCTAGAGAATACACAGAGGAACCATGTGTGATTTATTCCCCAGCCGTATCGATGTAATCCCGATTTCAAGGCCCCAACCTGCCGTATACCGCCGTATTGAGGTGGGAGGATGATGTATGTACTGCGGATGTGAAGCACCCGTCGTATCTCTGGCAGCGACCGCGAAGGGCGTTGGGCTCACACTCAAAGTGCGTCTCGTAACATGCTCTTTCTTCGTCTTTCGCCTCTCGCTCACACGCAGCCCTTCAGTGCCACATACCTCTTCGTTCTGCACTCCACACGTGGGGCCTGCACGAAAACCTAGTCGCCCACTACGCGCACTAGCCGTACACGTCCTGCGGACACGAATCCGTGCCTCGCGCTGCGTAGGCGGCTAGTCTGTCTTTCTCCCGCTTTTCCCTCAGGGTCCCTGTGCTTCTATTTGAGGACAACACACGCACGGTGGGTCACTCCATTCACGCGGGCACCTGCATACACTGATCTGTTATGCTTTTGGATCCAGTAACACCTCGCGAAGCGCGAGACGCTCTTATGAAACAGATTTTTTATGCCAGGCTTCACGCGCAGGGACGCGCCTTTGTCAGCGATTCCGCAGCCCTGGACCCCGCCGACGCTGAGTGCGTCCACGCTTAATGCGAACGGCGCAGGAGTTTGTAGAGGCGGGGTTCTTGGATGTGTTCTGCGACTTGCTATGGGGCAGCGGGTGTCGGTGGCCCCGTGGCGGAGCTTGCGAGGGGGTTCTCGTGGGTGCTGGTATGTGTCCTGCTCTATGCCCAATGTGAGAGAGCACTGATGACAGTTAGGTTAAATGGAAGTCGCACTCAGACGGTGCGCAGCACAGTGGAGTGACGCTCGTGCTGTACGAGGAGTTTGTTCCGCGCAAGTACCGACTTGCGTTCGCGGGCGCGGCACCCTTAGGGACGAAGTGACGGCTGCCGTCGCTCTTCTGGCACGCGGCGCCGAGCGGGGCCAAGGTGTGGAAGCGGGAACCGACGCTCTACGGGTGCCCGTAAGTCCTCGGCGCAACACCATTCGTCACCGGGTCGGGCTACGAGCTCGAATGCTGCGTGCACGGGGCGGGATGATCACGAGCTCAGCGGCGTCCACAAGCGCGTAGTGAGCCGAGCTTGCGCCCAGGAATACAGACACAGCCGCAGCCGTAGGGGTTTGCGATGGCGCGGACGCGGAGCGACGACACACAAGAGTCGAATGCTGAGTTGCCGACGACGGTGCGGGTGCGCGCGGGGATGACGCCGGCGGGGGCGTCCGCGCTCCAGTTTGAGACGGGGTTCCGTGGGGAGGCCGACGATGAGGGCAGGGAAGAAGCGGCGGCCCGGCAGCGGCGGCGGGAGAACGCCAGCGATGTGTGGGTGGAGGTGGACATACCCTTTGGGAGTGTGCAGGCGCGGCACATAGGCGGACAAGACACGGAGATGGGGCAGTGTGGGAGCAAGAGGAGGTGCGGGGTTATCACCACCCCGGATCCGGATCTTGCGAGTGGAGAGGTCGCGCAGGTGCTTGCGGCCAAGACGATGGGTGGTGAAACGAGCCCCGTCACAGACACCCATTGTTCGGCGAAGGAAGTAGTGTGCGCTAGAGCGAGAGTGGGAGCGCCTCCGGGACTCCGACGTGTCGGAGATCGAGCGCCGTGTTCCACGGGCGAGTGAACAGTCGAGTCTGCTTGCTACGCACCTAGATGCTTTGCTTACTTTCGGACTCGCTGCGCGGTTGTAGCCTTTACCAACTCGTTGCCTCCATCATGGTGTCATTCATCCGCCAGCTTGCGTTTGGCGTCCCGCCCTTCGATCCCGCCTTCCTTCCAGCCCTGTTTCTTCTCCCGGCTGCTCCCGAAATCGCACCTCCCTGACTGGCGCTATAGATCGGCGGTGCGGAGTACTCCTGGCGAGATCAGCACTGCCGCTCAGGTATGCGAAACCTCTTATTGCCTTTGAACATGGTGTTACAGACACTTGTTACTTGGAGAAGTGTAGTTCGTGGCTGACTACCCACAAGGAGCAGAATTTTACTTGCAATCAATTCCAACTTCTGCGCGAGTGAGGTCCCATCGGCATGTGCTCACAATTTCGGGCTACTCGCAGATTCAACTCAGTCTGTGCACCCATTCTCTTTATTCGAGGGTATGTACATGTTGGAAATAATACTAGCCATTATCCCTATACTAAACTGTAGATTTCGGGTGCGCCTCCCCACGGAAAAGGCCCACCGCCCTGCAGCGCCTCGCGTGCCCCCGCGGAAAAAACCTCTCGCGGATGCCTCAGCGTCGCGTACGCGCACACCACGCGCCCATCAAAGAGTGCGCGTGCGGGCGGGGACGCGAGTCGCGAGTGACGACGGCGGAGGGGAGGACGTTGACATCGAGTGCATGTGTGGGGTACTGCGCCGACACCGACTGTACGGTGCCCACTGCGTTAGACAGAAGCATTGCCAGCTAGATATATTAGCTATTGAGAGTATACAAGAAGTGGTTGTATAGCTTAACAGTAATTTTGTATTCCTTCGGATTTCATTTCATTCTCGCGTGGTCACAAGTTCGATTCCCCTCAGTAGTAACTTAAATATTAAATAGGCGCATTACATAATTCAATACAACAAGTAATGTAAAGAAAGTCTAATGAATTGGATCTGTTAAATCAGTACAAATGTATAGTAAGTTCCAGAGGTGGTCAACGATTTTTCCTGATAATAAACCTAGAGCATCATAAGCCCTTATAATGTCCAGTTTCTTATAAAAACCCAGGCATCTTATTCAAAACGGTCCCGTTATAAGTATCTTATAATACGAAATCCTCTTATGGCCTTATAAGGCCTTACAGCGCGTTGTGATAGAAATTACAAATTTCCGACAACAGAGGGCGAACAAGGTGGAAACAGAGAGGCTGACAGTGACAGCAAACCAGACGGGCACTGCTCGCGCGGCGCCCGACGGGCCCGTGGCCATTGCTGCGGCTGCGGCTGCCCCACCCGCCGCTGAACGGGCCCGCAAAGGAGACCATATTGATGTCAGAGCTGAAGGTGGGGGACATGCGGCCGAGGCCGGAGACGTTGGAGTCGTCGCTCGAGCTTGGCGGATACGGGAGGGTAAGCTGTGAGGGGAAGCGGAGTGCCGGGAGCGTGATGCCCATGCCCTCCTGGTACATGAATGGCGGCAAGTTGTACGAGTAATCATTGGGGAGGGGGACACTGGAGCTGCGGCGGTGCCGCCAGGTGTCGTTGTTGTGGTCCAGCGGCATTGGCAGGGAGTATGGGGAGTCGTAACCAGTGCTCGATGGCTGTGAGCTGGCGAGCGAAGAGGACGGGGGCGAGAAGGGCATGTGGAGTTGTGGATAGTACATCGGATTCCAAACTAGACGGGTTGGAGCTGACGTGATAGGGAAGTGAGATAGAGACAACTGGGAGAGCAGGCGTTCTTCTCGCCGTCGTCGTTCCCGCAGAGTGCCGGGCAAGGGGAGCTCCCGACGTGGACACCTCACTGTTTGAGGCAGGTTTCCTGAACTCGTTCGGCGGATCTGCCTCGGGGTCGGGGACGGGGTCCCATGTCAACGGCGCGGTGAGCCCGTTTGATGCGCCCACGTCGGAACAGACAGTGTTGCATTCGCCGCAGCCTGTGCATGCCGCCAGCCCGCTTGGAGTCGAGTTTGCCGAGCATCAGGCACAGGGGTACGAACAGCAGGGGATGTTCGACGCAGGGGAATCGGGATTCGATGTCGAGCTATTTCTCCACCAAAGAAATAGATGTAAGTGAGTGAGATGAGTCTGCCAATTGATAGATCTCGGCCATATATAATTTAAGTCAATCTGTCGAGCCGTTCCTCGGCAAATAGCGATTTACAGCTGTTTTCATAACAATAGATACGACACGCGAGCGCTAGGAAATGACGGAGGAGGTGCATGGTGGGGGTTCACTTGACTGCGAACCAATTGGAGCCCAAATGGCCGCCGAGGCCCTTGAGGCCGCTGGCGTCAGTATAGACGTGAATTGTGGCGCGGAACGCCGTTCCACCCAGAAGCGAAACGGAGCCACCATTCGATATCCAGATGGGCTGATTTGGGGATGCGGCGGCGAGTGAAGTAGGTTTTGAAATCCATGGAAAGGTTGTAAAGGCCACGAAGCAACGCGGGGACGACTTGCGAAGCGAATTGAAGAAATCCAGTAAGCACCAGTAAATCGGAGAGGCGGCAATGGGTAGTCTCTTATAAACAGACGTTACAACAGATCTTACTCGTACCTCGTATGTTGTAGTCTGTCGATTGGCAGGTGTCAATCGACCTTATTATGTAGGTAACCATATTTTTTTCTCAGGCGTTCAAGTACGGTAAGACTCAGGGCATCCTTGCCCAAATTTCATCTGGAATATCATTAAAGTCATCATGAGAAGTCGATGCCGAAATTTGATCCCCCGGCAGCTTACAAATCCCGCAGTCTCATTTTGTATCAAAGACGACGGAGAACAAAAATTCTGAAGAGACAGGTTTGTTTGTCTTATGGGAGAATATAGACAGTCTTGCCTCCAAGTTTTGGGTGCTGGAGTGTTTTAAGGGCAACCAGCAGTGAGGAGGGATTTCAAACTCCGACTTTACGTAATGGTCACTCAGAAAAAGAGATTTTTCTTATCCCTCTTGCAAAAGTGCTCCTCTCAATGAGAGGAATCTTTTGCCAAGACAGATTTTCCATAACTTCAAAACTGAGGGAGTTATAAAATTGTTGACCAACCAATTTGGGACTAGGCACAAAATAGCAATGTATGGCCTCCCGAAAGGTCATTTAATTTTGGGCTCGCCAGATTCAAATCTCCCCGAGGTAAAATAATACCAGCCCAAAATCGTTTTTTCACAATACTCGTCTCGACATCAATGAAGCTGATCTGGAGCTTGAGAAATGAAAAAGTATTCGAGAGACACACAGCTGCATCATAAACCGAAATACATAACCGCTGGGTGTCGTCCATGAATGCTGCCTTGAAACGAGACAAAGAATAAGGCTCCTTTCGGCTCTCTCGCAATTAAAAAACAACTCGTACTCGATACTTGGAGTGGCACACTCCTTGATGAAGATTCCCTGCCGGATGACTGGACAAGATCAGAGGGGGTTTTAGTGGGTATACAGCCCATTACTGTTGACGCCAGGCTCACTGACCTCACTGTTCATACCACACATGTGCGCTCGTGCATGCGCCAGTTTCTGCGACAGTCTCCGCTGACTGTGCTCAAAAGAATCACCGTCACCGATTTTCCGTCCGTGCGCCCTTGAGGGTATTCCCTCCATTCTAGACCAGTGCCCGACAATCGTTTCTCTCGGGATGTGTGTTTCATTGGGTGACCAATGGATTCTGGACCGAATGAGCAGAACATTCTCTGGGCCCATGATCGCTACCCGAATCTCGCACCTCACGGTGATGATATATCCTCACTCCTACAGACACCGCATACCTGCTGGTGAAAAGGAATTTCTCGTCATGCTTGAAACGAGGGTCCGGATGCCAGAAGCAGGAGGCGTATTTCGTCTCTCATGGAATTGGGTTTGAGAGTTTCTTACATCAAGCCTGAGTACTGCTGGTATCAGCATGGATACCTTGCGGTCTGGGAATCTCCCACACGTGAGCGGCCTATTTACGCCATGATTTAGGTATTGTACCGTGCCCCAGAATATAGCAAATGAAATAATCTTCCAGGTTGATATCAGCTGGTATCCATTGTGCAAAAGTCCAGAAAAATGAAGACAAGGGTCCAAGATAGCTCTCACCACGTTGTGCAGCACTCTCAAGACGAGACAGATAAGGGGAAAAGGCTGTTTCAGTAAAGAAGCAACAAATGCAACTGTATGGATCAGATAAATTTCCAGGGTTCCAGACAGAATGCCAGAGGGCTCCCAGCCTACATTGAAATGGATTCTGAGTTGGAACTGTACATACCAGCGTGCAACACAGAAAACCTTTATGAAGAGTCAAAATGATCCAAGTAGGGCATTTCACATGACTCCTTGCGTCCACTGGCAAGGAATGGAAATCTAATATATCACCCCGGTAACAACCGCTCGCCTGTCAGTAAGAAGCGAGCCCTGTGCCGGGCTCTTCTCCAGGACAATGGAGCTTTAATCACCGAAATGCTTCGTCACCGCGGCGTGGACGCGCCACCAGCCTTCGACTGTGATATCGGAGGTCAGCAAGCGGTGTAGTCTCTCTAGACAGACGCTGTAATGAAGACAGTCTGTTAGTTACCGCGCCTGATAAGCGGCGGTCCATCTTATTATGTAATGATGGAGGATTCGCAACCAAACAACTCATTTATTTACGCGTTTTTCACGCGTCTGAGCCTACGCAGCTCTTCATCCCCCAGCACGGCGGCGATCCGACACTGGCCGTGTTAGTCAGGAACCGATACGAAACCGTAGTCTCTCTTGACAGACACTTTATTGTGTTGAGTAAACTCCCACAGCCTGGGGCGCACAGGCTACGAGTCAAATACAAATGCGGCCAGCAGAACGCGTCCAAGTCGCATCAGAGGGGATTCACGAGATGGAAGCTTACATAATAACGCAGGCTACCGGGTATCAGAGCGTGGTAACTAACAGACTAACGAAACCGTTGGAAACAACACTCACCGTGTGGGTTCGGGTAGCATCTACCGCGTCCGCGCGGAGATCTGGTACCTCATCCATTACGAATAGAGCACTGTTGAGGGTCAAAAAAAATGGAAAGCGTCGAACACGGAACGTGTACTTACGAATGATTGAGAAGGAAGTCTGGGGGCTTGCTCGCGAGGTCGCATGCGAGCAGCGCCCATCTCAGGAACGGAACCTTCCAGAAGGCACAACAAAGAGCTGTGGCGTGAACCTAGGCCAACGACAGGTGCTCCCGGACCATATATGTGTGTTTGAAGCATCCGGCGCGATGACGCTGCTTCCACGCCGCCTTCTGGCAGTCCAAGAGCAGTAATGTGCCAAGCGACACCCGCCACAACTTTTGAAGACAGCGTCCAATGTGCTGCATTCTTCACACCGAAAAACACGTGGGGGGATATGGATGTCCAGCATTGCCGCCACGGGCACGACGGTGACAAGTGATGGCGATGGGTTTGTTCATTCTCATGCACATCATTTTCGATTTTTCTGTCGCTGATTGTTTGAAAAAGTGCTCAATCCCGAGGAAAAGGGGCGATATTTCGAGAAGCACTGGGGGTCCGACTTGGCGAAGGAAGCTCGCGAAACTGTAATGACCATTGTGAGTACCATATCTTACCTATAAATTTGACGGGCACCTTATTCTTTCTCAGTTCAAGGAGCGCTGGCGTAAACTGAATCCAGCAGGTGTCACATCGAAACCTGTTCCGCAACAAACGTCGAAACTCGGTCGCCTTTTGCGTGAGACCACACCGGATGATGATGACGACAACTATTCCACACTCTATCGGGACCCGTCCCAACCGTGGTTAGAAGAGTTTGAGGAATATTATGATTCTCGTCCGGAGACCCTTCCGGCGAAGATGTCGATGGTGTCGTGGTGGGGTGTAAGTCATTTTATCCCCAGTGATTGTCATTGTGTCTCACTTCATCCAGGCGTGCGCCGGGCGTTTTCCCACATGGCGCTCGCTAGCTCGAGATCGACTTAGTAATTCCCGCATCTTCCCGTGTCGAGCGAGCGTGCCTTTTCGGCAGGAGGTATTACTATTAGCAAGCGGCGCAACAGGCTTAAGGGGGATATTGTAGAAGCACTCCAGGTGTTGAAGTCTCTGATCAGGCATGAGGAGATGTTTCGCGCCCCTACTGTGACAACTATCGAGGAGGATGAGGATGAGTTGAAAGATGACACAGAAGAAGGCTGGGATTGTTTCTTGGATGATGCACCGGACAATTACGAGGCCGATGTAATGGTAGAGTAATATATATATATTTTTCACTGGTAATATGACGCGATTTGAACTCGTCTTTCCGCCTACTAAAGCCATGGCTCAGGCCAAAGCCAGGCCAAGCCAAGCCAAAGCCTGAGCACTTGGCCTGGCCTGACATTTCTTTGGGCCAAAGCCACTCCAGGCCGGGCCAAAGCCACGGCTTTCAGGCCAAGCCAAAGCCAGGACATCACTAGGGATGATGTCGGGGCATTCGTCATTCACCTTGGTGGTGAAAGACAAGAGAGCAAGCTTGTAACGCGTAACAAGGCGGAGAACGAAATCACCTCCTGCGCCGAGACACTGCCGAAACTCACGTGAACGCACCTTCTAAATAAGGAGATGCTTAGTCACGAACCCAAGGGCGAAAAGTCAAAGACTCATCCCAACTTTGTCACGCTATAACATCACAGTCACTCGGTCCGAATTTTCCGGTCGGTCAGTCAATTTCACTGTATTTACTATTTGATTGTAAAAATACTAATGATATTGATGAACCTCGTAACTGCGGCTGGGTAGGAACCTGAATTTGAGCCCTTTCTGACCAACTAAAACTGCTGTAGACAGTTGAACACTTGAGTTCCTGGTATCATTTGACCGCATTCACGACCGAATCGAAGTCAGCTTCCACTTTTGTTGTGTTGAAGTGTCTGCCAAGCTTGAAGGATAATCTCATCTCAAAGCACAGTTTCAATCATACACTGACTCAGAAAAAGTATTGGATCACGTGAATTTCAGAAAAGATTAAGATCGTGCTCAACGCTCAACATTTTTTGACTGGGTATTTTATGCTCAACTGGTAGTAGAAGGGATGTACTGTACGCATACAAAATATCAAACATATTCAACAAGAACTTGGTGTGGTATGTGGGATTTAAAATGACCGATGATCCGATTATTAATCTGTTTTTGATCGACTGGGAGAATTCGAGTCAGAACAATCCCCAAGCGTCGAAATAAAATAGAACAAGCTCACAGGACGCTAATAGTGAGTTGCCCCATGCTTTTTCTTCAACGATTCTGGCACTCAATTAGGCAGGCTGTCGTGTGATTTGACAATAAACTCCGGATCGATGTTTTCGCACATCTCCTCTAAGGCAAGCCAAAGCTGCTTCTGGTTCTTCGGCAATTGGTTCCTAGCGCGTACCATGCAATCAAGGTGATTCCAAAGATTCTCTATGATGTTTATAATGGGTGTGTTGGGGCAGCATCGGAGCAGATCGATGCCTTCGAGATCAAGCCACCCTATCACAGGCTTGAATTGATGCTTTGAGTCACCTCCCATCACTGTTATGAAGAAAATGAATGGTCAAATGGTCCAGAGTATGGCTCTATTGAGTGCTGAAAGATATTTGGAGATGGTATCGGCACAAATGAAACAGTCTGTGACACGCTAGACTCTCTAGACAGACGCTGTAATGAAAACCGGCTAACAGTCTGTGACACCCCCAATACGATGAAAATCCCCAAGACTTGCCTGGTAACACACCCCCCTAAATATTATGCTCCCCCCGCCGTGCTTGATTTTATTTTTGTGGGATATTGGGTCATTTAGGTCTCATTTCTTCTTCCAACACCACACTCCTGGCCATTAGTACCAAAAATATCGAAATCAAACTCATTAGAAAATATCACTGCCCGCCAATCTAGATCTTCTTCTATCCAATAACAATGGTGTTCCACACCATCATTTCGCTTCCTCCAGTGGCCTACGGTGAAGAGAGGGGTAGATTGATGGATAGAATACCTGATTCTCTGAGGGCACCCTGGATAGTATCTACTTAAACTGAGGGCAAAAACCACTGCTGTAGGTCTGATTGACCTTATGGTATGATCTAAAGTGAGATCTGCAATGCTGTGCACACATCCCTCTTGTCTAATTTGAGATGCAAATTCCCCCTTGGTGCTTTGAAGTTGCAATCATGAGTTGGAACACGCTGTGCATGTTGGAATAACAACCGAAACGACCTGCACTGCCCCGACGATGTGCCGAACAGCTGTGCGCCGCCAAGGCAAGCTGTTACCTCGGTGCTTCCACAACTTCTATATATTCCTCCGTTACTCCGACTCATCCATCGCGCGCCCGCTGTTTCCTTTGTCCTGCCGACGTATCCCCTTTCGTATTCTATACAATCGTGTTGTATAAGTCGTAGTTTAATTTTATCGAGACCCCTGCGCGTTTGCAGAGGGTCACTTGAGCTTCGCTACGTCCCTAGGCTCTAAATCCAACAGTGCATCCATTCTAGAACCCATGGAGGGTGCATGTTCTCTTATTCTGCAATCTGCCAGTTTGACATCTCCACGCTCTTTAGTGCAATTATAGTGGCATTCTGAGTATCAGAAGTGTCCGAACTATTGAAGAGGAGGGAGTGTGTGCAGTTATAAGGCAATGCAACACGGCATCGTCGTGCTTTGAGAGAAAAAACTTGGTGCTTTCCGAATGCGGAAAAAGAATTGGATCACATGTGCGCGTGTCTACCGTAATTTCTCTCTAATGGCGGCGCGTTTGATCCCCACTTTTTACTGATAAATAGGATGCCTTAAGGTGTCCCTAATGCAGCTTTGTTCAATACATGTGTCTTTGTGGTATAGGAGAGCACCCAAAAATACAAAGCAGGTGATCCAATATTTACTCCGAGTCAGTGTAGAAAGGCCAGAGAATGAATCATAGAAGATTGGATGACCTTTTGGGGGACCATACACTGCTATTTTGTATCCAGTCCCAACTTGGTTGGTCAACAATTTTATAACTCCCTCAGTTTTGAAGTTATGGAAAATCTGTCTTGGCAAAAGATTCCTCTCATTGAAAGGAGCACTTTTGCCAGAGGGATAAGAAAAATCTGTCTTTCTGAGTGACTACTAACACTTGTCACAAAGTTGTGGTGACTAAGTGAGCCGCACCATAATCCGCCGGCTGTTACCAAATCAGCTCTTCCGATCTTTTGCCCAAAGGAGCACCGCAAGATCATCCATGAAAAATTCCGTACTCACTTTCACCAGCATCCAGAAATACCCATGGGAGACGAGGAGGGAACATTCCTCTCCGCCGCTGAGATCCACCATGGAGCAACCCAAGATATGTACCAGTACTGCTTTGAAAATGATCTAGCACAGGTCTGGGCCTATATTTCGAACCGATGGTATACCTCCAAACAATGGTGTCTCTGGGCTAGAGCAGCTTGCAAGGCTATTCCACGGCTCAATACAACGATGGTTGTGGAGAGCCTGTGGAAACACCTGAAGCACCGCGATCTGGCTCAATTCAATCGGCCCCAACTGGATCTTGTTACCCACCTCATCATCACGAACCTCCTTCCTCGTGTTGCCCGAACACTGGCATATGTTCGGGGTAATCGCCGCCAAGGGCGGCCGAAAGATCTAGCCGCGTGGCAGGTTCCGATCTGGAGTGTGGCTCGACATGAGCCGAAGTGAGTGTAAATCAGTATATTTATAGTAGCGCTCAGGCCGTTTACGGCCTATGTGGCTACTTTGCTAGTGCTAGGTATCCGGCTGAGTCCTACGGTGTATGTATGTTGGTAGTGGATTGCCCCGTGCCCCCCCTGAAGCCGGGGATAATTGCAACAGTGCCCATATAATGTAGGTCCCACAAGCGTATGTATGTTGGTAGTGTATCTCCCATCGCGTCCGTCTGCAAGCCGTCCACTGGGTAAATGCACAAGTGGCCACACGCAGGTCCTTCGTCGAAGGAAGATGCCCGAGAAGCAACGAGATCGAGGTTCGTGGGTGATGCGTGGACCTGGATGTACTGGTGTGAAATTGGTGGGGGGGTGGGGTGGCTTGTTCCATTTGGATGTGCCAAAAAGGACGGATCAATGGTCCCGGAGGTGAAATAGAGGAGAAGTGGGTGGCATAGGTGGTAGAGGAGTGCATATGCATAATGGAACACGCAGGGCCAAGTGGCCAATTCTTGAGTAGGTCGGGCCGCGGACGCGGGGCAACTACGTCGAAGCACCGTGAAAATGAGTGTGAGGTCGGGTGAGTGGTACCAGCCCCGACGCCCCCAGCTCTATGACATCCAGCTCCAAAGGGGTGCATTGGAGGGTGCCGACATCGTTATGAGCCTGTCGGGGGATGGGTTTTGGCAAGAGTGGGATGTTGGGTTTGTGCCACTTGCTTTGATTGTGGTGGTTTGTGATCAAGAGTTTTCAATCTGAGCCGAAGTGATGAACACCGACTAACGGAGAAACAGCTGAAATGTCTCAAATCAGCGCGGAATACAAAAGGACGCACCGAGAGGTTAGA